>JABUQX010083336.1:0-7500 GCA_015478945.1 Trachelipus rathkii | reverse complement strand
TAATTTCGAACTATTCTTCCTAATATATTTAATTTCATATAAAGAATCTTTTTATTAGCAGAATATATAGGTGGAGAAGGTTGAATTTTCATCGTTAGTAGTTTTTTAAATAATTTGTCAATTAAAAAAGTTGGGAAATCATTTTTCAAAAATAAGTTTCTTAAATATAAAAAAAATAAAGTATATATAAAGTTATAAAAATAAATTTTATATTATATATATATTAATTAATATATAATATATATATTATAATATATAATAATATATTATAATATATATATAAAATATATATAATGTATATATATATAGTATTTAATTTTTTTTAAATTTATACGTGAACACCCCAAGGTATACCACATAACGATGCATTGAGTCGGTCTCCGGCTCGGAACACAGGGTAAGGATATTTCCTCTATTGAGGATGTCTCTCTGTGAATACTGATCTTTTGTGTATTTAGGTGTTGTCGCTGGGGGTTCTCGCCCCTCCTATCGGGGGAGTATGCAAAACGTCCCACCCTCTGTTCCCCGTCGGCTCTATGTCTCTTATATGATGTGTAAATATATATATATATATAATATATAATAAGTATATATATATATACTAGTATATATATATATATAACTATATTTATAATAATTATATATATATATATATATCATATATTCTAAAAATTTATTATATTCTTATAGAAGAATAAAGATGAAAAGAAAAGATAAAACCTATCAATAAGAACTTCTCAAACGGATGTTGTGCTAAAGTAATATTGAAGATAAGCAAGGGTGGAAAGGAAATGCTAAAGTTATAATTATGCTTTCAATCCTTTTTCAGAAAGTGATTATTAAGAATAAAATTATTGAAAATGCATTAAATGAAATAAAAAATTACTATTTATTAAATAGTGTGGTAGTTTAGTCATTCAATCTTCTTTTTAAGTATAGTGCTGGGGTATTTTCCTTTGTACTATTATCTTCTTCATTATTTTGAAATACATGTAATTTATTTTTACCTCAAATAAAAAAAAACAAGTATTTCTGTTTGTGTATTATTCATTGTTTATTTATTTCTTTAACACATGTCTATAATCATTTTTAATCCGTTTTATCGTTTACCATTTTTAATTTTAATTTGGTTAGAAAAAATATAAGAAATTATATAAAGAGAAGGAAAATAAACATAAAAATGAAATAAAGCATCAAACAAGTAAGAATAAGAAAATTTGATAGGGAAGAAATTAATGTACATTCTAAAATAAGAAATGGTAAATAATAAAGAAAGTGAGTATATGATAAAGGGAAAATACTCAGAAAATAACTATAAAAAAGGAAGATTGAAAGACTTAAACTGCAACTTCTATAATAATGGTAATTTTTTATTTTATACATTAATCAATTTTATCAATAAATTGTATTCTAATAATCTACTTTGGAATATAAAATGGTATAGATAATTAATAACTTTATATTTTCATGACCTCTCTACTTTCTTGCTATTGCTTTAACAAATACGCATTGAAGAAGTTCGTATTTATAGGTTTATTTTTTCTTTTCATCTTTTATTCTTCTTATAATATTTTTTATTATGTAATTCTTTAGTGAATATATCAGCAAATTGATCATTATTGTTCACCCAATTCTATTTTTGTATTTCTTGATTATTTAAATATTCTCTTATCGCTGATATTATAATTCTCATACTTTTTATTTTTGATTGCATTAGTGTATCTACTAGTGTCTTACTATCTGTTCTGATAATTATAGGTATATTTTTGTTAGTAATTTTTTCCTACATATTTTGTATATACAATGATTGTTCTATACCTTCAAGTAAGCTATTTGCTTCTGCTTGTATGGCTGAATGATTAAACTTCTGATTTGTTCCATTATGATATGAGAGTATTTCTCTTGTATCCTCATCAGACAAAATTATATATCATTCCAGTGTTGATTATTCTTATATTATATATTATTGTTGTATGAATTCCACAATATATTGTTTATTTAATTTCTTCATTTCTCTTATGTATTTATTTTGAGTGTTGATGTATATGTAGTCATTTCTGTATTTTGTAATCTGTTGAGAGGTCTTTAAATCTTGAGTACTCGGTTCTTATTATCCTCTCATCCTCTCTAACTTAAAATATATAAGAAAATCTGGTCTTTGTTATTCTTTCCCAACCAAGTGAAGCATTCCTTTAATTGTTCTATTTCTTTACTTCGACTCTATCAAGACAATCTATTCTTTTGTATTTGATGTATATATCCAGTATTATTTTTGATATTATGATAATATTTCCTCTTTTACATAATGAACCCTAAATATTGAAATGTATCATGAACTATCCTATGAGATGTTCTTCAATACTTATTATAAGTGTTTTCAAATTTTTACTCCTACCCACATGAAATTATCATCTACTTTTTTTCAAAAAATCCTTTAAATTTTTTTAGATACACGTAAATTGTGTTCTTTCGATACTAAATTGTTCTAAACCTATTTTATTAAATTTATTTTTTCATAATAAATACTATATTATAAGCGTAACATATACTCTTTTATTTTAATGTCTCCAAAGTTTACCATCATTAAATTCTGGTGGTGGTCTTAAATATACTTTTCTTGTTATTGTATCTCCTTATAGTAAGCTGCTGAAATATCCATAGCATTTATTTTTCATTTTTTTCCTGAGCTATGGTTAATATCATTTTTATTGCTTCAGATGAAACAGTTGATGCATCTGTTTTTTCGGTCTACTGTTCTTCATATTGCATTTACCTACTTATTAGATATTTTTTTCTATTATTTTTTTAATATTTTTCACTAATTACCCATCTGACATAATTGCTTTGTCAGGCGTCTTAACTGCTACTTGCTTCAATTTACTTAATTATAGTGTTTTCAATTGTTTACATTGCCTATTAAAATATCTAGACTACATATGTGTACAAAAATAATCCTTGCTAAATAATATTTTGAGATCATTCATGATAAATGGTGTGGTCCATTTACTTGTTAACTATTAATTAATTGTTCTTTTCATGATAATATAATATTGCAGTGCATCCTGTAATCAATAAATCTGCTTATTTAATTTTCACAAATTTACCATCCATTTAAATTTACTTATATGGTGGTGGCTTAAATATACTTTCTCTTGTTAATTTATTCTTATAAGTAAGATGCTGCTCAAATATCCATACAATTTAATTTACATTTTATTCCCTCAGCTAAATGGTTAATATCATTTTCATCTGACTTCAGATGAACAGTTGGTGCATCTTTTTTTCTTCTACTGTTCTTCATATCCTTTACCGTACTAATCTAGCTTATTTTTTTTCATATTTTGCAATACGTTTTCACTAATTACCCATCTGGACATTATTGCCTTTTCACCTTTAAAACTGCTTACTTCTTCAAAAACACTTATTATTCTATTCCAATTGTTCTATCTCTATCATTTGGTGATTGTTTTATATAATTATTATAATTAAAATTTGATTACTTCTTCATTTTCATCTTCATTATCTATTTCATCTACTATCTCCTCACTTGTTATCTAATGATTCTTCCTCTTTATTTTCTTCATTTTCAATACATTCAATATATATTTTTCAAATTCTTTTCAAATCTATATCATATATTCTATCTGTATTTAAATTGCGTATGTTATAACATCTATTATAATTTTTACTTGTTGCTTTGCCAGCTCTACTAATGACATAGCAATTTAATATATCTTCATTATTTTTTTAATATTTCATAGTAATAATCCATTTTGGTATATATTTTTCATATTCATCATTAGAATAGCATTGCTTCCTCTTTTCATCTCATTTGGACTTCTGTTTTCATTATAGTTTCTCATCATATTAATTATGACATATTATTCATCTATATTATAAAAATATATATAATCATTTTATTTCTTTCTTCTTCATATTCATCCTTTTATCTTCAAGTTATTATTTTTATTTAAATTACTTCTTTGATTTCTCGGTAGGAACTTTTGACACAAGCTTTTAAAGTCCCTCATGCTTACTATGATGTTATCTACACACATTACTTATTTTGTATCAATGTATGTATAAAAAACTTCTTCACCGGTGATATTATATGGTGTCTTATTTGACTCTAACGCACGTTTTATTTTTATATTTCTCATCTGATTTCTAGCACTAGTCTATTGTCTCATAATAATCTTCATCATGTCATCTGAATCTCAAATATTTCACTCATTATAATAAATTATCACAATTATATCCTTACATTTCTTCCGAAACAGTGTGTTAAGCAGTATCCCAAATAATATATATATATCCAGCCAAACTATTTTTTTCTGTCGTCCTTCATTTTTAATTTGCATATATTATGATTCTTTGGTATCCATACTTTTCACATTAACCATTTTCTTCCATGGTTTTCTGTGCTGTATATCATTTTGTAAGTAATTTATTATCCTCAGTTTGAAATTCTCTTCTTGCAATCAACATAAGTCATTAGGATTTCCAATATATAATCCTTTTCAATTAACTTATCTATTTCTTTACTTCTTTTTTTTTAACCATTATCTGCTGTGTATATCTTGCTGTGCATAGCTACTATCAACTAAATTATTATTCCAAATATATATTATTTCATTAAATTTATTGCTAATGCAACCTATCACTGGTCTCGCGTTAGAGTTTTTTTATTTTTCTTACATACTTCACATTCTCTCACAATTTGCTCCAATTCTTTTTTTACATTATGAACCCAATATCTTCTCCACATTATTTCTTCTCTTTCCCGCTGTGGCTTTAAAGTCATTTTTCCATTCGCACAATGTGCCATTTGCTCCATGAATTTCAATTTTCTTTTTATTTTGTTTTTTATTACAATTTTCTTTAAATTACCTAATCCAACATGTTTCTTTTTGTTTTCTATTAATAATAAGCAGGAATGTCCTCCTTCATTTTCAAATGTTTTCACTTTCATTAGGTTCAAATCACAATATAAACAGTATATATCTTAGATTAATCTTTAATTTCATTCTTTCAAATAGCTGATCACTTTATCAAGTTAATAAAGGTATGTCACCCTCTATTACATTGATTTTTAGATCAAAAGTCTTTCCTTTGATTTACAAAGGCAAATAATATTTTTTTATATTTTTATAATTTTCTTTTCCAAATACAAAAAAACCATCTTTTAAAATCTTGTGTGTCTTTTAATAATATTGTAATCCATCATCAGTTAATCCACTAATCATTTTTGCTAAGTATTAATATTTTCTATATTACTTTCTGTATTAATTTCTGTATTAATTTCTGTATTAATTTCTGTATTATCATTATATCTACTCATTATTATTAAAAAATTTCGATCATTTCTTTCTACTAATCTTATTTCTTTAATAGGATATTAATTTTCGATTTATATTTGGGATAATATATTAGATTTATACTTTTTTTTCTTCTATCGTTTATTTTCTAGGACAATTTCATTACAGTATCCTCCTATGTTTTAATTTCCACACACATTGTTGCATTTTCATTTCCAATAGCAATCTTCGGTTTATATGGATTGTTACGTTTACAAATATTACATTTATTTAAATAAATGTTCCTTCTCCAGTAGCATTCTTCAGTTTTATGGTTATTTATAAAGTATTAAATTAAGTTCCAATTTTCTTTTTTAATTCTCTTTTTCTACTACTTCAACTACTGATTCCATCAAATTTTACTCAATTGATTACTTTTTTATGAGAATATCTGTTTTAATTCCTTCACCTCTTATTGATAATTAGCTTTTCTTTCTCCATATCTTTTCATGTCTGATTTATAATGATCCAATTGGTATGAATTGTACTTTTTACTTATTATTAATATTATCATCAAATTTTCACACCAATCTCTTTTTGCTTTATCATATCTTGATAACATTATTCTTAAGGATTCATCCTTTCATTTGGCATAGGTAGCTTCAGTGTTTGTACTTTAAGATAACTTTCTTGTTCTTTATTTCTACTATATATTTCTTTTAATGTATTTATTAGTTTTTTAAATCCATTTTCTGGTCATAATTCTTTTTCATCTCAAAGACATTAATTACTTCTAGTGGTTCAACCTACATAACCATCATTATTTTGCTTATTTTTTTTTTCTTTTTTCTTGACCGATTCTCTCCATACTTTTTTTAACATTTAAATAAATATTCTTCAAAAGATTTTCTCTTTTTCAGCAAATGTAGGTTAATATATTAAAATCATCTTTCCTTCAGTAAGTTTCTCTTTTTTTTCTTATTACTTATCTACTATATCCACTTTTATACATGTATCAATTTGTCCTTGTTTATTGATAAAACCTCTTCTTGTTGCTTCTTCTTTTGGCATTTTGTTTTGTTTAGTATACAAGAATAATTTGTTATTGAATAAAATGTTTCAAATGATAAAAAATAAATAATACATTATTAAAAGAAACGAAAGTAAAATTATTTACAACATCTATTTAATAAGGTAATTTTTTATTTTTTTACACATTTAATTATTTTATCATAATATGTTGACTTATAATCCTCTATGAAAGGATAAATATATAATATATATAAATAATATTATATATATATAGAATAATAGGATATATATAATGTAATATATATATATATTATATATTATTATTATGATATTATATATATGATATATATATATATTATTTATAATATAATATAAATATATTTTAATATAATATGATATATTTATTATAAATTCACTGGTTTATTTTCGTCAAAAATTAGCTTCTTAAATATGCCACAAAATGTGAAAATCATTCCATAGACAATTTTTATTCTGTTTGTGGTTGACCTAAACTTTGTAGCTTAGTCTTCCAAAGCAAGAATAACATTAAATCCTTATTATGATTTGGGAAAGGCAGTCAGATAATCTTTATTGGGTGTAAAATCTCGAGAAACTTCACAGACGAAAGATAGCGCCCTCCCTATATTTGGCGAACTTTTATCTTTGGTGTAAATTACTTAGTGGTCTGGCTTAACGTGGCAAATCCCGTTAATTCCATTGGTATGGTTAGGAGAACTTAAAATACCTCTCCACAGATGTTATTCTCTATTTCAAATATTGCTGGAACAATAGGCAAATAATTTAAAATACGTTAAATATCCTAACTCACTTTAGCTATCAGACTCTTGTCTCCAAACATTGAGAGCTCAGTGGCAGTACCGAAGTGCCATCTACAGATTTAGTCTTACACTTCAGAGTCCAGCCTATGCACAGACCTGTTACTATATTTATTAACCTCATCACAAAACACCATCATAATAAAATCTTGTCTATGGCGAGAATTTGTCTAGCATTATTAATCCCATGAGAATTAATCACGTGTTGATTATACTCGTATCTAGCTCTTTCCATCCTCCTCTATTGCTCTCCAATGTCTCAGTCTCATACTGTCATGTCTCAAAACCAAATGGCTTATTATTCTCTTGTAGAAAGGATGACTATTATCTCTCTC
>JABUQX010083335.1:0-32203 GCA_015478945.1 Trachelipus rathkii | reverse complement strand
ACTTTATATTGTTTAGGACTTTGACAATTTAAACTGACTTTGAGCTTGACTGATTTAAACTAAGTTTGGACTTAGATATTTTGAATTAGTTTGGGACTTCGATATTTTGAATCAACTTACATTTTGAATAGTTTAGATTTACTTTGACTTTTCTCTGAATAAGTTTGATTTTGACTTAACTTACAATTTAAATAGTTTAGATTTATTTTGACATTTTTGAATCAAATTTATACTTAATTGGTTAGATTAACTTAGACTTTTGATACTTTAGAATCGACTTACAATTGGATAGGTGGAATTACTTTGGACTTTCGACATCTTTGAAATTTAATTCACGTTGTGATGAAGCAAGTTGGTTTTTAATTTACATAAATTAAATTGACTTTGAGATTGGATAGTACACATTGACTTGGACTTAATTGATACCAGCTGATTTACATTGAGAATACTTTGATTTTGGGAACCAACCTTTTTCCTAACCTGGACTTTTATTTTTGAGTTTGAGCATTTAAGTGCTTTGACAGTTGAAACATTTTTGAGTTGAATTGAAACGCATACTTTTGATAGCTAGGGTATCTTGACTTGTTTTGAAAACGGAATTCAGATTTATACTTGAATACTTTGAGTTTATTTTAATAATTTAATATTTGAATTTGTGGATAACTTTGAGCAAAGCTGTTGAGATTAGACTTTAAAACCTTGATCATAATTATTCAGCTTTGAGGTATGATATTGTACCAACAGTTTATATTTTGGAATTTGGTATGATTAGTTCAGTTTATACTAAGATGGAACTTTGAAGTTTATTGAATTTTTCAAGTGACATTTCGAAAACACACTATTGAACTACTATTGAACTAACTTAAGTAGTTGATACTTCGTTTAAACGGTAAATGAACGGAAAGACTTTTATGAAACCATTCCGAGTTTTAATTTATTGAGCTTGGTTTTGATTATATACGAATAGTTTGATTATAGCTTTAGGATTTATTGAAGTTCTCGAGGTTCAACCTTGGGGTAAACATCTCTGAAAATACTAACTACAGAATCTACTTTACTGGAGCTAGGTGCTAAAGGATAAGGATTTAATACACATCATTGTTTTATTTAATAATTTGATAGTAGGTTTAAGAAATTAGACACAACGCATTGATCAGTTTAGTTTATATTACCACTATACGATCGTTAAGTTTAGATATCTTGGTGGTGTAGGTTTTCTTATATATCTGCACTACAACAACGTCACTCAAGAAGCAAGCGTTGCGCAATTACACCATACACGATAACACATTTAAACCAATTGGTCTTTCACTTTAACAATAAGTTTGTTAACCCTTTGATACCTACTGATGCATTTTTATCTCATAAATATTTCAGACGATTTTGACCCTTATAATACGAGTTTTTAAGGTTTATTTGGCATTTTCTAATTCACAGAACTTCGATTTTGTTAGCCAAATCGAAAAAAGTTTGAAATATTTTAGTCTAGTTTTATTAGCTGTGCGAAGTGGATGCTTTTTGAAAATTTGCGAAAATGTTGCAACCCTTGCACTTGCAATTTTGAAAAAATTTTTAAAAATAGATAAATTGTCTTTTGAATGTTGAAAAAATACTTTTTATATGTTATAATGGTGTAATTAATGATTTGTTAAAAAAAAAAGTGAAATAACTTATATCTTGCATACTAGAGCCTAGTATATCTATGATGTATTAAAAACTCATGCGGAATAGGCTACGTATTGTTTATGTTTTTTTTTTTTTTGTTTTATAAAAATAAACTGGTTATTTAGGTTTATTTTTCATCAAAATGATACAGTTAGTGCTGTAAATAAGTAAATTTATAAATTTAACCAACTCAGTGGTAAATTATACCACTTTTCGATTTGGTGATGCATTTGGGTCTCTTACGGCAAGGGTACTCTATATATATTATATATATATATACGGTAGTATTATATATATTATATCTATATATATATATATTATATATTATAATTATATTATATTAATATATAATAGATATATATATATAATTATATTATATATATTTATATATATATTATATAATACCGGTATATATATATATTATAGAATATATATATATTTAAGTATATATATATATTTAGTATATATATATATATAATATTATTTATAATATTATTAATATATAATATATATATTATATATATTATATATATTATATATATATAATATATATATATATATATATATATATTGTTTTATATATTCAGCAAAACATAGTCTTCAATATTGTATTATTTAAATTAGCATAGTATACTATATATATATATATATATATATAATATATATATTATATATATATATATAATATATATATATATTATATATATTATATATATATATATATATATATATATAAAGGTAGTTAGGATCATGTCGATTATCCGCTTTCTACCTCTATATACAATCGTTGTATGAATATCGAACACTTTATAAAATTTGAAGTAAAAATGAGTAAATTAAATTGAAATTCTTTGGTCATGTTAATAAATCCTTACGTTTTTCTCTAACCATAAAATTTTAGGTTAAATTTCAAAAACTATTTTAAATTTTTAAAAGGTTTGGTAAAAAAAAATTACTTAAATTAATGGTAATATATTTAATGGAAGTTGAAGTTTTATAATGTCAACATTACATTCCTTTATATATATTATATATATATATATTTATATATATATATATATTATATATATATATATATATATTGTATTGTTTATAAATTTTTTATATTTTTTTTATTTATTTATATATATATATATATTATATATTAGTATATATATATATTATATATATAATATATATTACGTATATATATATATATATATATATATACTATATATATATATATATATATATATATATATATTATAATATATATATATATATATATATATTATTAGTATATATATATTCGTTGTATGTATGTTTAAAAATTCTGCAATATCCTTTAATATTTTTTCAAATAGATTTTTTCCTCATTTCTTTTACTTCGCGCATACTCGCAAATATATGAATCAATCATCTTTATGTTCATTCCTTTTTGTTTTTTAGTTTTATATTTAAAAACACTCCATGTACTTTCCACCGTCATGTTTTGTTCACCAATGCATATTGGATTAATTAGCACAAACCTGTGAAATAAAATTAAATATATTTTTAACAAAAATTGAACTTTCTTAATTCTACATGCAATGATAAGCTAATTTACCCCATAATCTTAACCTATGATAACCGTACCTAACCTAATTTAACTTAACCTAACCTACATAACATACAAACGTAACATAAAACATAACATAACATAACACAACACACACAACACAACACAACACAACACAACACAACACAACACAACACAACAAACACACACAACAAACACACACAACACAACACACACAACATATTTAATCATAGTTACATAAACGCAACCTACCCTAGGTAAATTCAATCAAGTATTAAAAATAATGATTTATGTTACCTCCAGCAAGTAGTTATTGAATTTAAAACACACTGGTTGACAAATATTTTAATTCTCTTTGTTTTAATGTTATGTAATTAAATACCATAAGAAACATAAATAACAATAATTAAAAAATATTGAAGAACAATCATGAACATTTTTTAACACCAAAAAGATTAATAATTAAATTTAAAATTTATATAAAAAAAACAAAATATGATTAAAAATTAAAAGAAAAGAATTAAAAATTTATCAAGCTTCACCAATACTGTAAACTATTGAATAACTTATCTTCTCTTTCATAGGGTAAATTTTACTTTTCATTATTAACAAACTTCACCAAAGAAAGTAAGAAAAAAATTAAACATGGACCCAAAATTTTACTATTTTAAAGCAGCTTAACCTCTAAAATATTTAAAAAGAATTCAAATCTATGTTAAAACTGATAACATAACCTTTACTTAATGATAATAAGAGTTTAACAATCTATGTTTACCCAACCAAACTTATTAACATAACCTTTACTTACAATATTTAATAAATTTTTTTTTTTTTTTTTTTTTTATTTCACTCTGGATTGTTTTAAAAAAAAAACACGCGTGTGGCACCCAAGAGATCTTTCAACACTTTATCCGATTACGTAGATTTTTTTAAAAAAATTGGCTTGAGCGTAACTGGAAGAGGATTAATCGACATGAGCCGGTAGTTAGTCTATATATATATATATATATATATATATATATATATATATATATATATATATATATATATATATATATATATATATTATATATATATATATATATATATATTATATATATATATATATATATATATACGGATATGGCAGCATGGAGTGATTTATCCTCAGGCATATGTTCTTGAACTAACCAAAGGATATTTCATCACACTGAAAGATAACGGTATTTATGACACCTCCCTACTTTGCATACTGCTTTGGGAGAAAAGAGGAATGCTATGTTTGTCGACAATTAGACCAAATCGACTGAATTTTGAAGGCAGACAGGAAGCTAAAGTTGGAAGGTAGAGGAAACTACGATACTTGTGTCGAACAAAGGACAGACAGCATCGCAGTGAAGTGGTTGGACAATAAGCTGTTCATGTTCAACTTATCGACGGGTGTGGATCAGTAGGTAAATGCCGTCGATGGGACTCTAAAGTTAGTATATCCTCAGCATATGTTCTTGAACTAACAAAGGATATTCCTCAACACTAGAATTATAAGGTATTTATGACAATTGGTTCGCCTCCCTACCTTTGATAACTGCTTTGGAGGAAAGAGGAATGCTATGTTTGTCGACAATTAGACCAAATCGACTGAATTTTGAGGCAAGACAGGAAGCTAAAGTCGGAAGGTAGAGAACTTAGATTACTTGTGTCCGAAACAAAGAAGACAGATCGCAAGTTAAAGGGGTTGGACAATAAGTCTGTAAATGTTGTTTCAAATTATGCGGGTGTGGATCTAGTAGGTAAATGCCGTCGATGGGACGCTAAAGGAAATAAATATATCAAAATTGCACTGCCCTTTGCCACCAATGAGTACAATAAATATATGGGGGGCGTCGATTTGTCCGACATAATAATTGAATTGTACAGGACAGATTTTAAATCAAAGAAGTGGTAAGTGAGGATTTTTTTTACCTGCTGGACTTGAGAGTAGTAAACGCCTGGCTGTTATACCGCCGTGTAAACTTCAATAAGGGTAAGCTCTACCAGTTATGCAACTTCAAGGGCGACATAGCATCTGGGCTGATATGTGCTGGAACTAATAAAAGAGGAAGATCTTCAAATTCCCAACAAATTCCGAAAAAGAGAAAGCTGGTTGCTGTTCGCCCTGCAGTCTGTAAGGCTTGATGAGGTAAACCATTTACAAGATTGGGGTCAAGAGAGGAAACGCTGTAAGCATTGCATAAAAACTATGAACATAATGCATAAACTGCGACATATATTTGTGTTTTACAAGGGAGAGAAACTGTTTTATCGGTTTTCATTCCAGGTAAATATTTTAGATATTGGAATGATCACACCTCGCTTTGAAAGCCCTCCACCGCTTATGGTTCTACTCCCAATGATCGGGCTCAGGATTATTTATTATATATACGGTATATATTATATATATATATATATATATTATATATTATAATATATATAGTATATTTATATATATAGTAGTATTATAATATATATATATATATTAATATATATATATATATATATATATTCAATACTAAAGTCTAATTGAATAAAAGGAATTGCATTATGTTATGACGATCTTAACGCCGTGAGATGCATTATTGCATCACCCTATTTTTGGGCATAGGGCATCAACAAAAAAAAAAAAAAAAAAAATTCAAAACGCCTTATTAGAGGTCTAATGAAGATATTAAAAACAAAATTTTTTTTATTTATAAGCGGAATCACTCACTCGGCATCAAAGGGTTAATATATTTAGAGTCAATATAAATGTTCTTGGAGAACGTAACAACTTGTTTGTTTTTACGACTTCAACGGCTGGCTTGGTGACTGCTAAAATTTGACAATGGACAATGGGCTCTGTTAACCCGAGTTAATGGTGATTTAGAGTATGAGCCTATGTAGGCCCGTTTAATGAATGTTTGATATATATTGAGCTCCGCTAGCCCGTTCCTTAAAAGTGAAATTTGAAAAGTAGTATTAGAGAATGGCTAAAGTGTATCTTTTTGTAATTCATAAAAGTATTATAGTGTTATTTCATATTATTTTACATATTCATTTGACAGCAATTCTTTACATACCTCCAGAACTTGCTGAAGGAAACTTCTTTCAAAGGAGAATTAGCAGAATGTAGAATTTAGTCCTAGTCCTTCAATTAAGGTGAACTAAAATCAAAAAGAAAAGTTTTCCCATTTAATCTTTTTCTTCTATTGTTTGATTTTTACCTAATTTATTTACTTATAACTTTATAAACACTCTATTCTTTTTAATTTCTAATATAAATTAAACATACTTGGACTTTGAAAAATAATGGGAGAACAATTGTTGTCAAGGTTGGATTGGATGTGTATTATTTAGTTACTTCTCATACATCCACTATATGCAGCATGTCAGCATAAAATATTAGAGAGATCTTTTTAAAATTGCAACATGTTTGAAACTTTAAATATAAAAAACTGAGTTATTTTATAACGCAATTTAAATGAGAGAGTAATTTCTAATTGAGAAAAAAATAGAGTGTTTGTTTTTAATAAAGAGAGATATTTTGCTTGATTATTATGATATAATATATATATATATAATTATATATATTATATATATATATATATTATATATATATATATTAATTATATATATATAATATATATATATATATATATATATATATATATATTATATATATATATTTACAGTATATATATATATATATATATTATTATATATATTATTAATAATATTATATATATATATATATATATTATATTACCAAAAATACATTAAATATTTTTATATATATCTCAATGTATAATTTATTTATATATGCACTTATAGATATATACCGGTATATATATACAGTATATATATAGTTAAAATAGAATTTAAATGCTTTGTTTTTATTTAAAATCAATGTACAGAATATCATAGAAATTTTATATCATAAAATTCCTTCCTCGGAGGGGAGGGTATTCTATACGGCTCAAATTATATACATTATATAATCCACTCGTATAGACAAAGAGAAAAACAATGCATTAGAATTCTATTTCAAATACTGTATAAATAGTAAGTAGGTTGAAGGGCAACCGCGCCATCTGTTGTTAAGCTCTGAATTATATTAGTATATAGTAGAATGTATAATGTACAGTATTACTCGAGAGAGTCTGACGCTGGTTTTCGTGTGAGAGAGACGTGTACAAAGACTGCTGTTACGCAGAAAGTATTATTTGTGTTTTTAGCATTCTAAGAGTTAATCTAGTGTATTAAGATAACTCGTGTGATATTATTTTACAAGTTGAATATTCTTATTAAAAAGTGAAGCCATTCCTATTTATTATTCGTATTGAATCTATGCTTAAGACAAGCTACTATTTCCTTGGTCGTTGAAGTGACCGCATCATCGTTTATCTATTCTACTGTTGCAGAACACAGTAAGTCTATTTATTCCATATCACATTGTATGATAATTTCTACAAAGAAGATTATTCACTGTCATTATTCTACAAGATTTAATTGTTTATGCAAAGACTATTTGTGCAGAATCGCATATCTACGTTACAAGAATATTTACTATATCAAGTTGTTTATCTCTCTCTCTCTCACAAGTGTATTTAAAGTTCCACGAAACCACGCTCTCTCAAAGATTTATTACAGACTCGATTCCTATTTAAATGCTAATATATAATTGTATTATATTTAAGAAGATTTATTACTGTAAATAAAGTTGACAATCTCTGCTACGCATTTCTGTTGATAAGGATAAAGATATTATTTACTGAACTATTTTATTAAAGGAATGTGACTTCTATATTCTACATTATTATTTAACAAGGATATATATATATATATATAAGATATGCTATTAAAAATTATTCTTATATGTGCATCGTCTCATTCAAGCCTCTTCTTCTCTTCCAAGTTGACCAATAGTAGATAAGTCTGTAGCCACTGATGAGTCCCTCATCCTGTCCAGTTTAGCAATCTTCGAGAAGCTCGATCTTGTCTTTTCCATTGAGCGCACGGGGTATAAAATTTCTCAACGCAAGTACCTGTATGAAAGGAAAGTTGATTACAAAACACTTGCGGAAAAGAATGGCGACCGTTTAAACAGAACCTTCTAGCATCGTTTACACTGAAATTTTTGTATATTATCTACAGTATACTTCAAGAGTATAGAGGCGACTTTACTCTACATTGGTCTGAAGATATTCTTTTATGCTACAAAGAGCATTGAGGAAGCATTTCAATTTTTCCAAAGGCTCATTTTCGGGGAGCAGAAGTTTACAAGTTGCGAATCATATTCTCCATTCCTCCACGGATCCATCATTCTCGGAGCAGATTTAGATGTCTTTGAGAAAAATTTAATCTGGGATTATATTTGTATGAACTATAGAAATGTCTTCAGGTACTGTTTGTATGTATGTAAAATGCAAATACTGTAAGTAAAATAATTTCTTTTTCATATTTCTTATGTAAAATATATTTTTTTTAATATTTTCATAAAAATAGCCAATTGTCATTTGGGTTCAATCCTCGCCTGTTATAAGTAATATATATACGATTTTTGCTCAATTTTAATTGGATGCGGCATCTGTGGACGTAGTGACGTAATCAAATTAGTTGTTGTAGCCTCGCGTTTCTGAAACATAGAATCCTTGTTTCAATATTTCATTCACATTGTTAAAAATATATTTTAACATTTTTTTAATAACTTTTTTATTGCTTGAACAATAATTATATTATTATATATAAAGAATATATATAATTATATAGTATAAAATACTTTATTATTTATTTTTGTGTATTCATAGAATATAGAATATTCTAGATTCTTAATTGTTCAAGATAGGCTGTCAGAGGCTAGTTTTTGTATGTAATAACGGGGTTGATTTTATAATAGTAAAGATACTATAGACGGGTTCATTGGGTTACATACCAGATATTTCCAGTTTGTACGCAGTTATACGGGACTTGTATTATAACTGTAAAATTTCGTCGTCTGTTTATTTACTTATCAACAGATGTTTTTAAAATGTTCTGAAATGCAACTAGAATAAATATTGATATAAATATTTATTGAAATTTATATATTTTACATATATGTCATATATTTTATGAACATATATCATACTGTATAGTTTGTGTACCACCTGTACGAATGTGAGAGGCTTATGCGTAATAGTTTCTTTCTATATACTAAAATCCTTACATTGACGAGTTATCAACTGCAAATAAAATTTTGCAGAAAAATTTAAAAATATTCTCCTCTTCCTCATTTCCTCTCCTACTGTTTGCGAGAGAAATTCCAGTTGCAGTGAAAAAGTATTTTTTTTTTTGTATGAAAATTTTTTCCACTCAAAATAAAAAATTTTATCCATTTGTTTTCACAAATTTATTATAGCCACAAAGGTGACTTGTGTGAAGTGTGCTATCTGAATGAAAATCTGGGATATTTTAAATTTGCGTGGAGGTCAAGTACAAGTTCAAGTACAATGATACTAAATATATTTCATATATATTATATTATAAATATTATTATATATTATATATAATATAAAATAAATATATTCCTGCAATAGGTAAAAGCTACTTTCTAAAAGTATCAATAAACATATTGTTTTGTTTATACATATTTATTTACATGTATATTAATGTTCTTTATTGTTTTTGAGGTACCTGTCAAAGAAGAGATTGCATCCTTCCAGCGAAATCAACAATTTCAGATTTTCAAATGATCAGAAAACAGTACATACAAATCAAAAAGAAGTTCCTCTGCTGCATCGGAACGAGGATATAAGGCATTGTTTTGGGAGAGTTTTTCCTAACAATATTAGAATCACAATTAATTTATTTTTTTTTACAAATAAAAGATTTATTTTTTTTTACTATATATATTTTAATATTTATTATTATTGAAGGCAAACGTCCTTTTCATTATTTACTAATTTATGTCCAGAAGTATTCATTGAAGCAACTGCCAGAAAGTGTACGCCAGAGTAAGTTTTTGCATTCCATTCTTACGTGGTTTCTTATTGTATTATTTTCCTTCTATTTTCTGCTGTTGTGGGAATTTTTCGTGTTCTTTGAATATAGGGTTTAATATTTTTCTGGTCGTAATTTATTCATCATTTTTAAATGCCTTCTGATACAGAGGACAACATTGAAGTTTCCTCACACGATACAACGGAGCAAAGTCCTCCTGCAGAGATAGCTCACGGGGCTGAATCCGTCAATTTAAATAATCATTCTTTTTCTCAGTTGAATAATTTTGCAAACATGGAGCGTCAAACGTTGAATATTGACCGTTTGAGACACTCTAAGCCAAACATACCTCTGTTAGTAGGGTTTATAAACAATTCTTGGGTTGGTCCGGAGCTTGGATCCTGGTTTACTGCTATAGATTTATACTTCCAGGATGAACAGATAACCTCCGATGTCGAGAAATTACGGAGCTATGTACGTTTTGTGAATATGAAGGAGGGTAATGCTTCATATCTTATAAGAAATACACCGGAACTCTTCCGGGCTGATAATTGGGAAGATTTTAAGAAGAATCTGTCATATTGCTTAAATCCTTTGGTCTCTATTAGTTCCTTCGAAGCCTTCAGTGAGTTCATAAATGTAAAATGGTCTCATAATCACTCACTCCCAGAGTTCATAACGGAAGCTCAAAAAGTTTTACAAACTTTCCTTGATTCAGCTGCGTTAATGCATGACGTAAAGTTTAGTGACGAGCAGCGTCGTTTACTCTTATTTTCTATGTTATATTCAAATGCTAAACCTCAATTTCAACGGATCATACACGAAGATTTTGATGTTAATAATTCAATTCCAAGGCAGATTCAAACATATTTGAAGAAAACTCACTCTTTAAATAATGGCAAGATTGCATCGGCGTCAAATAAAGCTCCAAATCCAAATTTTTCTACCACAGTGTATCACACACAAACTGAGAAAAATGTGGCTCCACAATCCTTTCACCAGGCTCATACAGTAAAAAGTAAGCCTCGGTATCCTCAAAAGTCATTTTCAAATGCAAATTCCTTATCTCCAAAGCATCAGAATACGCAAAAAGGTGTGTTTTGTCGTAACTGTGAAAGACATGCCCACCATACTTCTGATTGCGTGTTCAATTCTTTTTGTTCAATGTGTTACAAGCCACATATGCGGGGGTCTCAAAGAAACTGCCAGGGCACATTCTGGGAACCTTATTCACCTCAGGGTATTAAGAGGGTAAAAGTTATAACGCCATTCGATCGTGAAAATTACGATAGAAATCGGACAAGTTCAAATTCGTCTGTTCATAGGGGTTCAAATTCAAATTTTCATAGGGGTCAAAGTAACTCAAGGGGAAGTTACCAGGTAAATCATTGCTACAATATGCCAAATTCATATCATAAGAGTGCAAATTATGATAACCGCATGACAGGTAGGTCAAATAATTATTCAAAAACCGAGCTGCGAAACGCCGGAAACAAAAGTTGTAGAGCAAATTCTCCGCACACGTACCAATTTGCAGAGAACGATTTAGAGTCTCAAGTGCACTTATTGGATCCTGATTATAATCCAAATAAGCAAATTCATTATAAATCTGAGAAATATAACTCACAAAGGCATGCAATGTATTCTAATAATTCTTATTTTCCGCATCAATCAGTACGAAATCGCTGCTCAAATTTCCGTAATCCGCCGATTTTTGATCAAAATCAGAATCAGTTTTCTTATTTTCCTAAGTCGAATTTTTGAGAAAGGCTACGAGTTTTCTGCCTCAGAACGTCGTAGTTGCGCCATTAGAGGCTAATATTACAAATATTTTCAATAATACATCGTCTGTTTCAAATGTGTATAAAATAGATGATATTCCTGCAATAGGTAAGAGCTATTTTCTAAAAGTAAAACTCACGGTAGAGTATGAGTTTATCTACGAGATGTCAAGTTATTTAGATATTGGGTCGGGTGTTTCTTTATTACGTCAGGGGACGTTCGAAAGGTTAAGAAAATACTATCCTTTAGAATTGAAAGAGGATAACATAGTGCTGAAATCCATATCTGGGAACGTGATCCCAAATCTGGGTCGTGTAAAACTCCAGCTTCTGTTGAACGATAGACTGTTCAATATTCATGTAATTATTGTCATCAACCAATGTACTTTTCAGTGGGGATATGTTGTTAGGCACTGATGTACTCGCTTCGTTGCCCATTTCTTTTGATTTAAAGAATGAAATGTTGATTATGAATGACGAAAGGGGCACAAGTAGTATTCCTTTAACTGTGTGGAGTCCGCTCCTTGATGATAAAAATTCTGTTTTTAATCCTTTATCGCATGATAAAAATGTTCTTAACGACGATTTTAAAGTCGATAATACTGTTTCTTTTTGCAAAACGCAATCTATTAACTTCGAGCACGAGTCTTATATTCATGAACTTTCAATTTTTGACGATGAAAGTTACGATTTATTTTTGCCTAGTACTGTTCAATTTAATGCTTATTCAACGACGATTTTGTCCGTTGACGTTCGTTCAAAGGCGGGAACCTTACCCCCTGAAGAAGTATACCTCGTTTCTGAGAAGAATATTGTTTCAAATGTCATTTTTGCCAATGTGTTAAGTGGTGTAAAAGATGGCACAATTTTAGTCAAATGTGTTAATTTAAGCTCAGCTCCAGTCACTATGGATAAGAATACAAGGGTTTCTAAAGCAAATTCTTTGGGTTTTCGTAGTTCTTGTTCAAACATAAACCGGATAGATACATCCGAGGGTCTTTCTAGCGCTGAATTACGTGATGTTTATAGGGAAATTTTGCTTTCAAAGTCGAAGAAAGAAGCGGACTTAGTGGTGTTACAGGATGCGTCACAGTTAGAAACCATCCTTGATTTCTTAATAGAAAACAGAGAAGTAGTTGCTCTTAGTAACGATCGTGTCGACATATGTCCTTTGGGTAAGTTTAATTTAGAATTAACGTCCGATCGTCCGACTTATATATACACACCAAATTACCTTCTCCCGCACAAATTTCAGTCAGATATTGATAGCTGGGTGAATAAATGCATGTTGGATGGATATATAGAATCATCCGATTCACCGCACTCGCATCCACTCTTAGTTCTTCCAGTCAAAGGGAGTCTAAAACCGGAAGTTATTTTAGATTTTAGAAGATTAAACAAATATGTTGTTCCTTTACAAACTGCATTGCCAGATGTGCAAAATACGATTTCTAAGTTAGGAGATTCCAAAGTATATTCAAGTCTGAATCTTAATTCAAATCCGTATGGCGTAGAAGTCGATAAAGATAGTCGCCCATACCTTGCATTCTCTACACATAGAGGACATTACCATTATAAATTACTTCCAAATGGAGTTAGAAATTCTTCACAGGTCTTCTGCAAATTAATGGAAGCAGCTCTTTCTCACCTGTTAGGTATTCACGCGCTCATCTATCTTGATGATATTATTGTTTATTCTAAAGACATAGATTCACACTATCGTAGTTTAAGGTTAGTGTTTGATGCTTTAAAGAAAGCGAAGCTTAAAATCAAGTTGGAAAAAGCGAACTTTTTCAAAAGGTCATTAGTGTATTTAGGGTTTCTCATTAGTAGTGAAGGTCTTTCTGCAGATCCTAGTAAGTTAGAAGTACTCAAGTCATTTCCAGTACCTACAGATATTAGTTCAGCACGTTCTTTCGTGGGATTCACATCGTTTTACCGCAATTTTATTCCTCATTTTTCTGTTGTTGCACAGCCGATCACAGCTCTTTTCAAAAAGGGTGTAACATTCGTCTGGCAAGAAGAGCAACAAAAAGCTTTTGATATTCTCAAACAAAAGTTAATCATGGAACCTTTATTGCAATTTCCAGACTTCAATAAAGAGTTTATTTTATGTACTGATGCCAGTGGGATAGGTCTCGGGGCAGTCCTCGCACAGAGAGATTCAAATGGTAACGACAGACCAATATCATTCGCTTCAAGAATGTTGAGCAAGGCCGAGAGAAACTATAGCTCGATTGACAGAGAAGCCTTGGCGATAACGTGGTCATTGTCTAAATTTAGGAATATAGTTTATGGGTATCCAATTAAGATCTATACAGATCACAAACCTCTGGTGCAAATTTTCAAAAGTAAAGATCTGACACATAAATTGGCCAGATGGGCTGTAAGGGTTAACGCATTTAACCCAGAAATATTGTTTATCGAAGGTAAAAAGAATATTGTTCCAGACATTCTTTCAAGATGTCCACCACCTTCTATTTCTCCTATATCTTTGGTGTCAAATATTGATTCTTCATTCGCAGATAAAAAGCTTTATAATCTTACGTTCGAGGTGATTAAAACCGAACAAGAAAAATGTGAAAGATTAGCTCCTATTATAAAGTTTATTAAAGAAAAAGGAAACACGTTCTGTTATCCACATGCATATATTAAAAATATATTATATTACGTTACGAAGGAGATGCAATATCTCATTGAAGTTCCAAATTCTTTAGTTTATACTGTTTTAAATCTAAATCACTGTAGTCTTGGCGCTGGCCACATGGGTGCTCTACGCACAGAGAAAAGAATCAGAGAACGTTACACGTTTCCGAAGTTATCAAAGCTTGTTCAGCAATTTTGTAAAGAATGTCCTTCTTGTTTACGTGTTAAGGGGAACATTCCTAAGCGTGCATCTATTTACAAGTACCCAATCGCATATCAGCCGTTTAGTAGAGTACACACTGATATCATTGGACCACTTCCTCCTTGTTCTAAAACGGGTTCTAAATATATTCTGGTTTTCAAGGATTCACTTACAAGGTATGTCGAATTGTGTCCCATACCTTCTCGAAATGGTGTTCACATAGCAAACGCTCTGCTTCATAGAGTTATCGTTCGTCATAACACACCATCCGTGCTTCTTTCTGATAACGCTGGGGAATATGTATCATCGTTTTTCAAACAGCTATGTAAGCTTTGGAAAATAAACAAGGTCGAAATTTCAATTCGATCCCCTTCAGCAAACAGCCTGGTTGAACGCTGTAACCTCCAGATAGAGAATTACCTGCGACATTACGTCAATAAAAAGGGTAACGATTGGGCATCCTACCTTCCATTCGTTCAATTGTGCTTGAACAGCACCTACAATGAGACGCTAGGGGAAAGTCCACATTTTGTCCTTTATTCGTACAATAAACGCTTACCTTACGATGTAGATAACTACATCACACCTTTCTCTAGTATAAATAAAGATTTTCAACCAAGTCATGAAGAGCTAAAAGACTTAGCAATACGTACGAATTTGATTCGTGAGATAGCAAAGGAAAATTTAGAGAATGAAACGAACAAATTCATAACCAGACAACGTAGTAAAGCTCTGGATAGGGATATTCTCGTGGGTAGTCGTGTGTACATATTAGATATAAAACCTTCTGGATTACCTAAGAAATTACACAAACGATGGGTCGGACCGTACCGGGTTGTAGGAATCTTGGGGAGAAACAGATTTATATTACAATGCTTGCAAAGTGGACGAGAGATCGCTGTTCATAGCGATAATTTCAAAATTGTTGCTGAACCTATTCTTGATCCAAATTTTCCTCAAAACAAGGAAAATTCTGCTTCTAAATCTGATCAAAGCAAGAAAGTTCATTTCAATAATGAGGTAGATGATGAAACGGAAAGTTTATCTCAAGATGACGAAGATGAAAATGTCATGTTTCCTCATCAATATGCAAGAAGTGCAAGTAAGATTCCTAGTCCAATTCATGAAAGAAACAATCTTCAATATTCGAATTCTTCTTTTCAGGATCCTATTCGTATTCAAAATGATGTAAATAGTCCGAATCAAGTTAGTCATAATCGCTCTGAAGGAAATACTTCTCGTTCTGATAGTACTTTCCAATCTTCATTTTCGGGTTTTAATAATAATAGTGGAGTTCATCTTTTCGTAGTTCAGATATATCGAAGTCGGAAACTGATACTTCTGATAGTAATTACAAACCATATCCGCTATTTAAGGGAATTCGGGACCAGAGTCCTCGGTTTCTTCGTTCTTCTAATAGGGCACCTCCTATTCATAGCACTCCAGTATCGGATGAATTTCGTAATCTTCCTTCCTGTTCTTCCAAACGTAATGATTTGTCATTTTCTGATTAGTGTTTTCAGGTTTCCTTTCGTGTCCATTCTTTCATTGAAATGGCTGGCAATTTATGGTAGATGTTTCAATGAGCTGCAGATGGATATATTTTAGATTAGAATTTATTTTTTTTTATTATTATTAATGTTTTATAACTCCCTGAAACGCTTACCTGATCATGAGAAAATGAAATTGGAGATTTTGGAAGAATGAGAATCTGTTCTATGACATAGTATATCATATGTTGTAGGAAAGTTAGTTAAAATCGAATTCAAACGCTTTGTTTTTATTTAAAATCAATGTACAGTACATCCTAGAAATTTTATATTATAAAATTCCTTCCTCGGAGGGGAGGGTATTCTATACGGCTCAAATTATATACATTATATAATCCTCTCGTATAGATAAAGAGAAAACAATGCATTTTAATTCTATTTCAAATACTGTATAAATAGTAAGTAGGTTGAAGGGCAACCGCGCCATCTGTTGTTAAGCCCTGAATTATTATAGTATATAGTAGAATGTACAGTATTACTCGAGAGAGTCTGACGCTGGTTTTCGTGTGAGAGAGACGTGTACAAAGACTGCTGTTACGCAGAAAGTATTTATTGTGTTTTTAGCATTCTAAGAGTTAATCTAGTGTATTAAGATAACTCGTGTGATATTATTTTACAAGTGGAATATTCTTATTAAAAAGTGAAGCCATTCCTATTTATTATTCGTATTGAATCTATGCTTAAGACAAGCTACTATTTCCATTGGTCGTTGAAGTGACCGCATCATCGTTTATCTATTCTACTGTTGCAGAACACAGTAAGTCCATTTATTCCATATCACATTGTATGATAATTTCTACAAAGAAGATTATTCACTGTTATTATTCTACAAGATTTAATTGTTTATGCAAAGACTATTTGTGCAGAATCGCATATCTACGTTCAAGAATATTTTACTATATCAAGTTGTTTATCTCTCTCTCTCTCACAAGTGTATTTAAAGTTCCACGAAACCACGCTCTCTCAAAGATTTATTACAGACTCGATTTCTATTTAAATGCTACTGAATATTTGTATTATATTTAAGAAGATTTACTGTAAATAAAGTTGACAATGCTACGCATTTCTGTTGATAAGGATAATAATATTATTTACTGAACTATTTTATTAAAGGAATGTGACTTCTATATTTCTACATTATTATTTAACAAGGATATATATATATATATAAGATATACTATTAAAAATTATTCTTATATGTGCATCGTCTCATTCAAGCCTCTTCTTCTCTTCCAAGTGACCAATAGTAGATAAGTTGTAGCCACTGAGGAGTCCCTCATCCTGTCTAGTTTAGCAATCTTCGAGAAGCTCGATCTTGTCTTTTCCATTGAGCGCACGGGGTATTAATAATTAAAACGCAAGTACCTGTATGAAAGAAAAGTTGATTACAAAACACTTGCGGAGGAAAATAAATACCTATATATATATATATATATATATATATATATATATATATATATATATATATATATATATATATATATATATATATATATATATAAAAAAAAAAAAGGAAAAAAATGTACCCAATATTATTTTCTTGTCTAAAAAAAAAGAAAAACAACCAATTTATATTATCATTCTGATGGACTCAAATGTTTATATCATTCACCTTCTAGCAATAAGTGTTCAATAATGCTTCTTTTCCTTCTTCTTTCTTTTTCTTTAAAAAAAGTCTCTCTCTTGCCCCATTAATTATTAAAAAACAGAAAAAAGAAAAGAGGGAAAGAAATATGGTTAGCAAAAAAAAAAAAAAAATTTCCAAATATCAAATTCAAGTTTGGCAACAAAGAAAAAAAATAAAATATATAGAAAAATAAACAATCTCTTTGTTACCTCGACTTACACCTCTCTCTTTATTTTTTTATATCCTTTAAATCCTGTTGTCCTTTTCTTCTTTCTCCTTTATTTATTTTATATCCGTGCTATTATCTTCTTTTCCTTCTCTTTTTTTTATATCCTTCTTCCAAAGTCTACGGAGCCACCATTTGTTAGCGCTTTGCTTTTGTTAATTGATTTTCTGCTTGTTTGTTTTATTTAGAGACTTTACGCGAGGTCCCAGGATTCTTTTTTTTGTTCTTTATTATTGTGGATATTATAGTTATTATTATTATTATTATTATTATTATTATTAATTAATTATTGTTATTGTTAATCATTATTATTATTATTATTATTATTATTATTATTATTATTATTATTTTATTATTATAAAAAATATTAATTTTAACCATATGTGTATAAATTTAATTTATGTTTTAGCTGATGATGGGTTTGGGTAAACCCGAAACGTCCTAAGTAAATCATATCAAAGCTTCTGTTCGTCTTTTTATTTCTTATAAAGTTGAGGTTCCCTAAGAACAAATCTATTGGATCTATTATATATATATATATATATATATATATATATATATATATATATATATATATATATATATATATATATATATATATATATATATATATATATATATATATATTAGTGATGGACATGACATCCGCATCCGCATCCGCATCCGCATTTGCGGAAAATCGGAGGAATCGGAATCGGAATCGGAATCGGCAAAATTGTACCGATTCTTTGACCGATTCTTTGGTATGCAATCTGAAAATAATTTTTATTCGATCTTTATGATATTTCAAAGACAATATTTCTTTCTTCGAGTTTCACCTTTTCACGTATCTCTCACAGCATCTAATATAAGTGATTGTCTTCAAAATGGAAGGACAGCAAACACGGGAGTTACACAAGCAGGATTCCAGGCATTACCTTGCTTTTTACACTCTTTGCAACTAGTTCTCAATTATGCCATATTTGAACAAAGAAACGTGAAAAATATGTCTATTTGGAAGCAAATCGTAGGTCATTTAATCCTCCCCTCAAGCTATTACAAGGCATGAAGAATGAACTTAGATTTAATTTGCTGCAGCACAGATTTATTCAGGATACTGCAAACCAGATGTAATAGCCAGTATCATATGCTTTCAAAAATTTTGAACAAAAGACAGCTCTCATTTCATAATGCAGTGATCATTCAAAACCTATATACTTAGAAACAATGGAAAGTTCTTGAAAAATTTCTAAAAATACTTAAAAATTTTGTTGATTGTACTTGATTTGCAGGAATCAATCACTGATAATCTAAATATGAAGTGATTTGCAATTTTTTTGAAAAGGGTCAGAAAAAAGGAGGACTTGGGTCTACAGTATCAACATGGAAAAATTCAGTAAAAATAGATTCAACATTTACTTTACTGATAAGAATCTTGTGCTTGCTATCTATGTGATCTTGCTTTTAAAGCTACATTCCCTTGAGGATGAATATGACAATAAAAAAGTGGAGGAGATGTTCTTAAGCAATGGATGTGCGAAGATATATATGTTATATAAGAAAGAAAACAGGTTTTTAAAACAAACCAATCTTCGTTCTTCTCATTTATCAGCAGGAATCGAATGAAAAAGTAAATTACTGGAATTAATGGTTTTGTAACTTCCAGTTTTGAAAGCTATTTTGAATTTAAAGAAAAAGACTTTAAAAACAGCAAAGAATACATTCACAGGAGAAAGACACATATATTGAAAAATTGAAGATGTTATAAAAGTAAAATAATAAAAATATAAAATATGGAAACTTATTGAAAATTCAGAAGTCCCTTACATTAATTGGTCATGTCGAATGAGTACCTTCATTACTGTGGTACCACTTTTCCAGCGACTGGCTGTCCCTTGCTAGAAAATATTTTAAGCTCGACCCCTTTTCGTGGAAGTGAAAGACTTCAAATTGGAGGATCAATTTATTCTCCCTAAAAAAATCGGATGTTTTTATATACAATTTAAAACTATAATTTATTAAAAAAATATAATTATACTTTTGCTTCTAAATCTTACCCTTGGAAAACAAAGGAAGAAATTTTTTTTTTTTTACCAAAATTTTTATTCATTTTATTTATTTATTGTAAGATACTAATGTATTTGCATTATTTTCAGTAGTTAAATAAATAAGGTAATTAATTAATTATTTCTTTAGCAAAGATAAATCCAGTGGTTAAATAAATAAAAAGTAATTAACTAATTATTTCTTTTTAGCAAAGTTAAAATATAAGAGAATTCTATAACATTAATTTATCTGGGCATAAAGTTTTACAAATAGTTGTTATAACAATATTTTGACATATATACATATACTATATATATATATATATATATATATATATATATATATATATATATATATATATATATATATATATATATATATATATATATATATATATATATATATATATATAAAGAAGTGAATCATTTAAATACTTTTATTTATATTATCCATGATCAGCATCGGCTGAAATTTGGAATAGTCCCCACATATCATAATATATAACTTAACATATATATACATATATTTATATAAATATATATATATATATATATATATATATATATATATATATATATATATATATATATATATATATATATATATATTGAAGTGACTGCTCCGTTACAGGAAGTAAGGGTTTAATGTTGCATAGATGAATCATCAACTTTCATCTGATATTTTCTAGCCAATTATCACAATTGATCTTGGAAGGAATGTTTGTTCATGACGCTAATGGATAATTAAAAAATAAAAATGACTAACAGTGATTCACAACTCAAATGCCTAAATTATCATATTTTAGACTGGAGTATGGTTTTTATTTTTATTTATTTATTGTTTTCAAACTAATTGCTTCCCTTCATTTGGTTTGGTTTTGATTGTCCATCCCCCCGGCTTACTTAAATCTTTGATGTTATTTCAGTCTCTGTAGTAAATAACTTGCTCATGTAAAACATTAGAAGCAGAATTAGATCAAAGACATCTGTAGTGAGGATTTTAGAAATAGAAAAGGAATCAATATTAGACAAAGAACTGGTCAATAATATTTACAGAATCGACAGCTAACGTTTTTTTAAAGGTATAATATTCCTGATATAGCATATAATGAGCCACAGTGATATAATAATCCAGCATTTCCGATTTCTTAGATTTGCATTATGTGGACCACCTTATACTCATATGTAATACAGTATTCATAAATATAGCTATTTTTTATTTTTAGGTTAGTAAAGCTAATAATTAACCCAATGATTTAGAGAATGAGCTTTATTTTCTTTAAATCTTCTCTTATTCTATTATTATTATTATTATTATTATTATTATTATTATTATTATTAGCCTCCTCATGACTCTCCCATGGACTGGGACAGGAAGTTTTATGCTCATACACAAACAAGTAATTCTGTTGTTTATAGCATAGTCTAAATTAACCAGCCCCCTCCCCCATCTCTAATGCCTGGTACCAGTGTTGCCAATCCACCTGAAGCTTTGTCCACCAGCAGCATATCATGTCAGTGTCAGGGTTATTCTGGAAGGACAAACCCTGCTTCTTCCTTCTCTGACACACCATTCAGCCATTCACTCTCCTGTTGTGTATTACATTGCTCTTCTGCCTGACAATCTCTTTTTCTATGGTCTCTGAACGTTCGTTGCCGCTCCACCTCTCTCCCAACCAACCTTCTATCAGCTGCCATCTATATCATCTTTCAAATTGTTATTCATAATAACCCCAATCTTCGATCAGTGCAGGTGTGTGCATCCCTATTCTTGTATTAATTATTAAACTAATCTTTTAACTGTTTTTGCTATTATCGTCATATATCTTTTGGTTCCGATCAGAAACTTCCTGTCTTTTACCTATACAGCTTCCTATTAATCCTGTCTGCTACTGTTTTATGTATATAAAATATCATACGATTGTTCTTCATCTCTCCTCTTTCTAATCATTGTTTTCAATGTAAGAATTTGATCCACACGTTCTCTACCACTTCTAAATGCACCTTGTTCAACTTTACACAATGTCTTTCTATCTACTCGATGTATCTCTTCTTATGGTGCTCATTCTCTACTCTCTTTAATCTCTGAAATTCTGCCTACATAATGCTTTTTTACACAGCTTAGATCATTTCAATCTTGTCTCTCTCTATTGGTTATTCACTGTAATTCTACAGGTTACTGTTCTTTAATTTTCTTATCTACCATCACTGCCCCTCACTAATGACTATATCTTCTAGTATTTTATTCTTCTTACTGTTAAACCCATATACATTATTTTATCATCATATTCTGTCTTCTGCGGATTTTCAGTGTTCTCTCCCTCTCTTCTCATCCATTTCATCAGTTAGCTTATATCTATTCATTATTCTCAAGATTCCCCTTTCTCCTCAAACTGTAACCTTTCTCATTTCTTTCGATCCTATGCTTGCAAAAATTTTTTCCGCCGATGCAAGGTAGCATTTGATATTCCTCACAACGTACCTTCTTTCATCTGTAATTCCAAACATTTCGGCAAATACTTCAAATTCTTCCATTGGCAATCCTCTCACGCTTTTACTTGTATTGATCACGTCCTCTTCATTTCTACATTCACTGTTGAACCACACTTTCCAAACTTTATCATGCTTTGGTTGTTCAGTTCATCTTGTTCATATTCTTGATTTGTTATAAACATCTTTGGTCTTTCACTAATCTTTGTTCCTTAACTTCTCTGCCTCAATAATTCTACATTCTTCTATGTTTTTCATAAACAACATAAACAGTTAAAATGATCTGTTCAAACCCTCTTTAATTTATTGTTTTATCAACATCACCTTTAATCTTCTTACTAACACAGAGATAATCTGCCTTTCACTTTAGCATATATCTATTACTACTCTGGTGTGCTCGGCTATGTCTCGAGCAAGTCTTGCCACACCCTAAACGGTCACCATCATTCATCTCACCTTTGTTCTGTTTCTCCCACTTTACGAGTACTGTGTGTACTATCTTTACCACTGCGGTCCGCTATCATTGTTTGGTTCACCGGCGTGATCGTCTGAACTCTTTATTTCGTTTGTCTTCAGTTATCAGAAGGCTGCGACTCTGTCAACCATACTTTATCAGTGGATGATAATGCTATACTTTCTTACATGCCTTTGTTTTAAAGCAAATTAATGTGTCTAATTCGATGCTCATAAACAAATCTTACACTGATTCACCTATGTCATATCTAAATAAAATCGCGTCTCTCCTTCTCGTTTCTCTATAGCAGCTTTGCGCTTTACCCTCATTGCGCTGTTTACTCAATCTTGGTTTCCGTTAGTGACAGAGTCAAATGCTACTACATTAACATCACTCTCTCTTATACATATCTTATTCATTACTCATTTCAATGTGCCCAAATGATTCGCCTAATTTTAGAAAAAATACATGCAGTTAGGATATCTTATCTTTTATTTCTTTATAATCAGGTATGAATGTATAATGTTTTGAAGTAATATATATATGTGTCATGTATGTATGTAATATATCATATGTATCATGTATGTCATCTATAATAATGTAATTACTAAAATATTTACATAAAGATTTTTTAATAATTAATCTTTTATATTAGGTGATTATTGGATGCTTCCCAGTGATATACAGTGTCTTGAAAGTGATTTAGGAGGATGTTGGTTTATGTCACGAATTAGTTATTATAGTGATATTTGTATTATGTTGTTCGTAACCCATCTACCTTCATTTTACAAAACTTCAGGTAGCTTTATCTTTTAGTGAAGCTCACTGCTATATATTCTGCTGCTGTACTTATTGAATTTGCATATGTCAGCCATGATGATCAGTCTGTCATAATCTTACTTTCTCTTCTTTTATGAGAATTCTCAATATCTAACTTTGTTTGCTCTTACTCTTTTTCTTTTACTCTTCTTTATACTCTGTTGTGACATGGCTTTTGCTGACATAACTGCTCACCTACCTGCTGTACCTCTTTATCCCATGTATCATGTTTATGCACTCCTGTCTTTATACCATAACAGCATGACATAGCACTGGCTCATTTCTTCTTTAACATAAGCCACATGTATTTCTTTATATTAGCGATATGTGTCCCCTTCACATCTCCTTCATTTTCTTCCTCTCTCTCTTTAGATCATCTGATCTCATATATCTATATATATATAAATATATCATCACATCTCTCTATATATATATATATATATATATACACTCTCTCCATATAATATATATATATATAATATATATATATATATCATATCTATCTATATATCTCTCTCTCTCTCTATTTTAGCTCCACACTTTCTATGTTTTATCTTATCTTTTTTCTAACATCTTATATAACTCATCTTTTGGTTTTCTTTCTCTTCTCTTTTCTCTTCTTATCTTTCTCTTCTCTTTCATTCAGAACCGCCATTCTTGTTATGTTGCTCTTCAAGGCATTTTTCTTTATTAATCCATTCTCATCTTTATTCTATTTTTTCTCTTACTTATTTCTCTATCTAAACTACATATTTCACATGCTCATCGCAGATCTTTCTATGTCAAATCTTTTCTTGTTCTTATATCTACTCTCACCATCTCTAGACTGTAGTTAGGTTAGTGTGTCTTCTTTTTTTCTCTTGTAAGATATTATAATGTGCCTCTTCTTTTTCTCCTCTGGAATGTGGTGTAAACCTCAGTATGTTTTTCTTCCTTCTTCTCTCAGTTAAGTGGATCTTATGTGTCTTCTCTTGTCTTCTGACAATTATATTATGTCTTCTCTTTTATCTTTCTTCTCTCTAGTTTTATTAGTATGTCTTCTGTTTTCTAAGATTGGCTGAGTATGTCTCTCCTTTTTATGAATACAGTAATAGTTATTTTTAATATACATATTTAACATTTATAGACTATATTATCTTATAAATCGGTTTAATTTTATATTCTACAAATAATTAGAATTAGTTTCCCCCTTTCAGATCTTTATAATCTGGAAAAATGTTTCATCATTGTTAAAAATAAAAAGAGAAATTTAAAAAATTGGAAGAGGAAGCTGTACACTAGTTACGTTTCGCTTCATAAGTGGTTATCAAAGTGGATCTTCATGAGGAACTGAAGATTGTGTGTATTATTATTCTTAATGTTATTATTATTATTGTGTTATTATTGTGTTATTATTATTGGATTTAGAATAATTTTCTTTTGCAATTTATAATCTTGTTTGATATTATCTTTGTGATATTCCACAATCTTATGGTTTTGTTTTGAATTTGATCAATGTTAGTACTTGATCAATGACCACAATCAATGAAATGATGGTTTATATTTTGGAAAAATCAGTATTAGTAAGTGCTTTAGTTGCTCTCTTCAGGTGTTGACCTGACCTGGCCACAGGCCACCAGCCTGTTATTCAACTTGATGTCTTTAAATGTTTGTTCTAGGTTAGATATTCAGTTTCTAAAAGTGCTCCTGACTATTCAATCTGTATCTGATGTTTACTTTCTTCAAATCTGAAAATAATTCTCAGCAGTTATACACCTGGTTTAATGGACAATCAATCCTCTCCAACTCAACAATTTGGACTCCATGACCACCTGAACACCCCCCTCCCACATACACACACCACAGCTTTACACACACGCAGGCACATACTCTTACAACACACACACACACACACACACACACACACACACACACACACAACATACGTGTACATACGTTAGGATCAGGGTTGTGGAGTCGGTTCTTTCGACTCCACCTCTTGAAATTCGGACTCCGACTCCGACTCCACCCTCTGGAAAATTACCGACTCCGACTCCACCCTCTGAAAAATTTTAGACTCCAACTCCATCCTACTGAAAAGTGAAAACTTCAGGGACTAACTCCATAATTAATTTACTATTCCATTTCCATAAAGAGTGTAATGCTAACCTATCCTAACTAACTAACAGGTATATGTCATGACTTCCTCTGATGAGTTATTGCTGAACTGAAGGAGGTATAAACCTTCAGTTCTTACAATTGAAGTTACGAACCATAACTAATGCATTTGATTTATTTCATCATCAATAATTTTTAGATATCTATTCTTTTACCAGAGTGTCACTGTGATTAGTAGTTGCTTATTGGAAACCAATGAGTGGCTTTACCTTCAGCAGCGGTGCGGACCCTTAGCTCGCGAGCAACGTGTTGCTCGCGTGCCGTTCTAATGTGGCTCGCGACTCGCGTATTCAGATTTATCACGTTTATTAAAAATTAAATAGTTTTAGAAATTATATATATATATATATATATATATATATATATATATATATATATATATATATATATATATATATATATATATATATATATATATATATATATATATATATATATATACATATATATATATATATATATATATATATATATATATATATATAATATATATATATATATATATATATTTCTAATATCTTTCTTTATATATATATATCATATATAATAATAATAATATATATATATATATTCCCATGAGCAGTATTCAATCTTCCTCTCTTTAATGTCCCCCTCTGCGCCCACCTAAGGGAATTGCGTTAGGCTAGGGACTGGGGGTTTATTTTCATTTTTTTACCCCCCTCCTTTTGAAAAGGGCCCTGTCCGTGAGTGGTGTCATCGTGTAAATATATATATATATATATATATATATATATATATATATATATATATATATATATATATATATATATATATATATATATATATATATATATAACATATATATATATATACCGATATATATATATATATATATATATATATATATATATATATATATATATATATATATATATATATATATATATATATATATATATATATATATATATATATATATAACATATATATATATATATATATATATATATACATTATATATATATATATATATATATATATATATATATATATATATATATATATATATATATATATATATATATATATATATATATATATGTATATATATATCAGAATATATATATATATAACATATATTATATATATATATATATATATATATAACATATATATATATATATATATATTCTTTACTTTACTTGCCTTTAATATAGTTTTCCAAGCATCAAGATGGTGGAAATATAACAGTCAGCCAGCCTTACCGCCCCCTCTCTACCATTAATTAGTTAGTGAGAACTCGTCGCAGACAGAAAATTCACCCTAGAGCATCATGGGATGCGACGGACCCTCACTATATGGTAAATCGTCAATGTAAGGGGTCATCCCCTGGCCCAGGTGGAGCCCGCAACCATGCCCCCATACCAAACCCCGCCATTCTCTCCTATCATGCACCTTTATTCTCGCCTCTGCCAACACATTTCTCTCCTTCAGACATTCGTTCACCGACTCAATCCACTTCCTCTTCGGTCTCCCAGCCGGTCGGTTCCCAACACACTCACCACTATATATCCGCTTAACCAACCGACTATCACTCATCCTTTCCACATGACCAAACCATCTCAACATACTTTCATTTATTCTCTCATTTACCCCTTTCTTCACCACACAACTCTCTAATACGTTCATTCCTCATTTTATCAATTCTTCTCACACCCTAGCACACCCTAAGATTGTCCATCTGAACACATTGATCTTTAGATCTATACTTCTTATTCCAGACCATAGTCTCACTACCATACAATAACACAGGTAACAACATACCCTCATGTAAGACCCTAGCACACTCAAGACTTAGTCCCTTTGCATTCACCAACGATTTAATTGCACCAGCCACCTTCCTGCCATTCACAACTTTCCTACTACACTCTGCATCATCCGTTCCTTTTCTTCCAACATATACCTAAATATTTAAACTCAGACACTTGTTCCTAGCTGCTCACCATCTAACATAACTTCACACACTGAGGACTGTCCTCACTCAACCATAACCTTACTCTTTCTTATCTACGTTTGTCAAACCCCTCCTTTTACACCCTGCCAAATCTCTACCAATCCTCTCAAGAGCTCTCTTCAGATTCGCCACACAAAACCAAATCATCCGCATATAATAGGTAGGGCACCCTCCACTCATCTCCATTCTCCACCATTCTAACACCATTCCTGCCATCCCCACCTCAAATTCTTTCTAACCCCATCCATATACAAATTGAATAACCAAGGAGACATAACACAACCCTGTCTTACTCCGCTATTAATCCTAAACCAATCACCATTGACACCATTTATTCTTACACACGCTTCACTATCGTGATACATGATTTCATTCAGAAGCCTACCACCAACACGACCATATCACTAGCACCTGCCATAACGCTTCCCTATTAACTCTACTTGCACTTATATTTACTAAATCCATAAACCTAAATACAATTTATTCTTCTTCTCCCTCATTTTCTCAATCATTTGTTTCAATGTAAAGATTTGATCCACACATCCTCTACCACTCCTAAACGCACCTTGTTCTTCACCAATCAGTCCTTCAGTCACTCGACGCACTCTTTCGACCAAAATACCAGCATATACCTTCCCTATATATATATATATTAATTAATTAATGATTATTAGTGGTCGTTGTCCTATGTGTGGCTCACCTAAAATTTTAAATTCTTAATTTGTTCTAATGAGATAGAAAAAGGGTTTGGGGCACAATTGAGCTAATGACACAGTCTAAGTAAAAAAGATTAGGAACAATTTTTTTTTTTTTTTTTTTTTTGGTGCATCATTAATGAAATATACTCTTCAAATTCTTCAATAATTAAAATCAAATAATAATAAGAGATTTCGTGGATTTATTTTTATTTTAACTTCCTTTTAGTTTACAAAAATTACAAATTCTATATATATATATATATATATATATATATATATATATATATATATATATATATATATATATATATATATATATATATATATATATATATATATATATATATATATAGTCTTATAAATAAAAAAAAAACACCTCATTTTGTTACATAAAAAAAAACCACCTCATTTTGTTACATAAAAAAAACCCACTCTGTATCTCAGTAAATATGATGTCTAGAGCGAAAAAATTTGGTGCACCTATTAATCGCATCTAGTATGAGTGGAAAAAATTGTTATAATGGTTCGAAGTCGATTTTTTGAATTTTGGGAAATTTTTAAAATTTTTGAAAAATTTCAAAAATTTTCAGCATTTTTGACCGACATTTTGAGACTTTTCAAGCATTCACAGCATTAAGAAATTTATAAATTAGCATGATATTTGATTCATTCCTGTTGGTCCCATCCTTGATCTCATTCCACACCAAATTTCATGAAATTTTATGCAGCCCCTCCCCCCCCCAAAACCTGGAGTTGAATCAAAATAAAAACCCACTTGACACAAAAAAAAAAACACTTCCAAATTAATTGAAAATGTGCATGTATATGCGCTATAACTCCTATCAACATGCTGTATGGTTGTTTTTTTTCCTTCTGTCAGTGTGGGGTCCAAAAACCCCCAAAAAAATGAAACATAAAAAAACCCACTTGTAACAAAAAAAAACCATGTATATTTTTAACATTATTGTATATATATATATATATATATATAATATATATATATATATATATATATATATATATATATATATATATATATATATATATATATATATATATATATATATATATATATATATATATATATATATATATATATATATATATATATATATATATATAGTATCTAATCACATTTCATATGTGCTAGAAGTGACGTCACGCGTCGCTCCCGCATGTATAATTTTCTAGCATGGCATATCCTACATCATAGAATATACCTGAGTCGATTGTCACAACCCTATGTTTTAAAAGGTATAGGGCTGATTATATGGTTTATAACGGCATTGTGGCACACCTACCATGGTTTAGTACCCCACCCCCCTTTTCTAATGCCTCTAGCATGGTATATCGTATGTCATGGAATATACCCAATATAGGTATCGATTAGTATATAATCGATACTGCTGAATCGATTCCCATGGTTTATGATGGAATCTAATCACTCTTACCATGGTTTAGTATTAGATAGTACCCCTACCCCCCTTTTCTAATGCACCTATGCAACTTTTTTATTTCTGGAGCTACAGAGCCGAGCTTGGTATTGGCTAGTATGTTTTGAGGTATGCAGAGTCGATTCCCGCTATTGCCGAGCGGGTCGTTTCAACTTTTGAGTTACAACGCATCAACATGCGTTTTACGTGGCCGGCTTACCCTTCGTCATATTCAAGGAGGGGGTGTAGGGGGGTTTAAACCTATTCAATGAGGGGGTATAAGATGCAAATCTATTCAAGGAGTTTAGGGAGGGAGGGGGTTATTCAGCACAGCAAATTTCCTGATACAACACACCAGTTACATCATCACAAAATCAGAACACAATTTAAGGTAAATAAAAAATTTTATTTTTTATTTTAATTTCATATTAAATTTTACTTTTTACTATTTTTAATAATATTTTTCATTTTATATGCTTAAAAATGATGTAACTAACAATATGATGACATATTGTCACTCTAGGAGGTGTTTTGGTAGTGGGTTTTTTTTATGTTACATTTGGGTTTTTATTTTTTTTTTTTTTTCAGTTTATTTATTTTCTTTCTTTCTTTATCTTCCTTTATTTTCCCAAGAATGGGAGTAAGGTGCGTGACGAGCATCGGAAAAGAAAAGCAGAAGAAGAGCATGACATAAGTCGAAAAGAAAGCCCAGCCTTACCGCCCCCTCAGTACCATTAATTGAGCGAGAACTCATCGCAGTCAGAAAATCCACCACAAAGCTGTGGGACCGCGATGAACCCTCACTATGGTAGATCGTCAATTTAAGGGTTCATCCAACAGAGTGGAGCCACCATACCCCCTCACAATCCCCCGCCATTCCTCCTGTTATACACCTTTCTTCTCGCCTCTACCAAACTCACATTTCTCTCCTTCAGACATTCGTTCACCGACTCAATCCACTTTCTCTTCGGTCTCCCAGCCGGTCGGTTCCCAACACACTCTCCACTATACATCCGCTTAACCAACCGACGACCTTATCATTCATTTTTTCCACATGACCAAACCATATACTCATTTATTCTCTCATTTACCCCTTTAGCCACTCCACACATCTCTCTAATACGTTCATCCCTCATTTTATTAATTCTTCTCACACCTAACATGTCCCTAAGATTATACCCATCTAGACACGACTGAACTTTAGATCTATAGCTACCTTCCAGACCATAGTCTCACTTTTATACATTAATTAACACAGGTAACAACAACACCCTCATGTAAGACCCCCCAAGCGCACTCAAGACTTAGTCCCTTTACATTTCACCAACGATTTAATTGCACCAGCAACCTTCCTGCCATTCACAACTTGACTACTACACTCTGCATCATCTTTTCCCTTCTCATCCAACACATACCCTAAATATTTAAACTCAGACACTTGCTCCAGCTTCTCACCATCTAACATAACTTCACCTGGGACATCTCTATCACAGCCATAACCTCTTATCTACGTTTGCTCAGAGCCCCTCCTTTTACACATACCTGCCAAATCTCTCTACCAATCCTCTCAAACTGTCTTCAGATTCGCCACACAGAACCAAATCATCCGCATATAATAGGTAGGGCACCCTCCACTCATCTCCATTCTCCATCATTCTAACACCATTTCCTGCCATCCCCACCTCGAATTCTTTCATAACCCCATCCATATACAAATTGAATAACCAAGGAGACATAACACAACCCTGTCTTACTCCGCTATTAATCCTAAACCAATCAAATTATAAAAGTATTAAAGCAAAACAAATAATTTTTCCTGGGATATATAGCCTAGGCCTAGCCGTTATAAGAAATTATTATAAAAGTCTGATATGTAAAATAGTTTAATAGTTAAAGGCAAAAAACTGAGTGTTTTTTTTTTCTTAT
>JABUQX010083334.1:25000-26470 GCA_015478945.1 Trachelipus rathkii | reverse complement strand
GGACGGCATATCCTTTGCCAGATGCTCGGCATGCTCATCCTTCCTGCCACTGCCCCTCTCGGCTTTACAATAGAGTATGGGGGTATGTCTTCTTCCCGTCTAGTCGTAACTTCATATTATTGTCCCCATCCCAAAACCTGGAAGATCCTACTGTTTTCCGATAATCTATCGCCCTATTTCACGTTGACTGCCAACACAATGCAAGCTCATGAATAGATTGGGGTCTTTCCCGCTTGTCCCACATTGGAGCAACTCCATACGATTTTTCGGCACTATCAGTTTTTGATTTTTCGCCATCCATCACTCTACTAGGATCTTCCCTTCGTTGGAGTCAACGACGTTCGTGAGGTATTTGCTTCAACAAAATGGCTCTTGGCCGTTTCTTCGGCTCGAAAAGCGTGATTTGATAGCAAGTAGAAGATGGGTTTTTGCGGAACCTTCATTCCTTGGGCTAGGAGGAAATTGATTTCCACGTGCTGCGGCCGTTGACCGCGCATCGATTTTAACGGGCGTGCGGATGTAAGCGCTTTCATTTTTGGCATAGACGAAGGTGCCGTCGGCGGTCGTCAGCAGTGTGTCCGGACCGCGGGATGCACAGGCGTAGTCGATGCCAGACTCCGACCTCGGTGTGCGTTCTCCAATCTATGTTGACGATCTTGCCCTTATATCACTGGGCAAAACTCCTTGCATGGTGGTTACGTCAACTTCAGTTTCGCCATCCGAGTGTAGGGTTTCCTTCCTGCTTTCTGCTGAGTGGCTTCACATTCTCCGCTTCGAAACATACAAAGCCGTGGCTTTGTCGAAAAAATCCCAGTCGTAGGGGTCGCATACAATTCGCTTCTATATTAAGTCCCTATGGCTCCCCTATCCTTTATATTGCTGCTCATATGGAGCGCCTCACGTATTCTCCCTCACGGTTACCTCTCTCAAAGCTTAGTGCCGCCGTCCTTGGAATCTCTTACCTCAAAGGACTTGGGGTACGACAGAAAAACCATTGCTCCTCCTTTACATCATGCTGGCACGTGGCCTAACTTCGCCATAGTGGTTGTGCCATATATGGGCAGACCTCCGGTCCTACTCCGTCTTTTCTTGAAACCCATTCAGACCGAAGATCCTAAGAAGAGCCACGGAACATTCATCCTCCCGGGGAAAGCCTGGAGGTGGTAGCTCGGGGTTAGCCTCTATCCCTTACGGAGGAGCAGCTCATGTGAATACTGATTCCTCTTTTATCAGGTTGCCTACCTCACCGGCCTTGACATTATTACATGAGCGCTCCATCATAAACCTTTCTTATTGGCCTTTTGCTGAGGTTGTTACTTCCATCTTCGTTTTCCTCGACCTTCCTCAGCGAGCGGTCATGCACTATGATTTCACCTCTCCCATTCTAAGTGAGTTTTCCGCCTACTGCGTTTCTGGCAAGCGGGATAGGATCTTTACCAAAGCCATAGGCACATCCGGTGCAGTGAGGGA
>JABUQX010083334.1:17500-20000 GCA_015478945.1 Trachelipus rathkii | reverse complement strand
AATCGTATGCATTTTATATTTTCACTAAGCTTTAAATACTGAGTTAAATTGTAACATATAATAAAAGTTTTCCACTGAAACAACTTCGAATCACTGAAAACTAGCTTAAAACTAATCTTAATTCGTATCAGTGAATAACATCGTCTACCGTGATTGGTTCATGTCATCCAATCACAGTGAAGGATTGTTTGATAAGAGTTATAAGTACAAAGTCCCCAAAACATGGAAAAATCACAGGGATATAATAAAAAAGTTTCATATATATATATAACTTTTACTGAAATGTTTATTTTCATTAATAATAGAATATATATAAAATATATATATATATTATATAATATATATATTATATATATTATATATATATAATATATTATATATATTATAATATATATTTTACATATAAGTATTACACTGGCAAACAACTTTCCAACATCAAAATTTTTAATAATATATATATTATATATATATATATAATATATATATTATATATATATATATATATATATATATATATATATATATATATTATATATATATATATATATATAATATTATACATTATGAAGCATATAAGTGTTACAGTAAACAACAACCTTAGAAATAAATAAAGTAAGATATATATATATATATATTATATATATATATATATATATATATATATATATATATATATATATATATATATATATATATATATATTATATATATATACTGAATGTGAAATAAGTAAAAAATCTAATTTTCAAAGTCGAAATTTACAGGTATTATATATATATTAATTAATATATATAGTATAATATATTATATATATATATATAATAGTAATTATTATAATATATAATATATATTATAATATATATATATATATATTAATACACTTGGGCAGAAGACATGGGGTGAATTGAAACTGAGCAGTTTCTATATATTTCTCAAGCGTTTCCAACCCTATAGTAGTTATATACGAATAAATACTAGCTGATACATTAAACCATTTTGACACATATTCGGGATCTTTAACATCCACCCGTTCATTCCAGAGAGTAGTAAACTTGGTTAAGTTGCTCGCTGTTAACACGTGTCGATGTTTTTCAGTGTACGGTAATCCACATATTTCAGTATAAATAATATACATTACTTTATGGCCTTCATGTATTAATTCTTCGAGTTCGGTGACATCGTCAAGATGAGCCGTTAATTCTTCATTCATTTTAACTAGGGCTTTAATACTTTCGACTGAGCTGACAGAGAAACCTATACACGTCCACAAAAATGCACCATTCATGGTAGGCTTCCAATAGTTACGAACATTGATCCTTTCAATATTGTCCCCTAATGAGAAAGTAACCGCGATTCTATTAAGACCACTCACACCAGCACCACTCGTGGTTATTATGCACGGATTATCCGTATTAGTACATGTACACTTAGCCTTTATCCATGTTTCTATACACTCAATGATCCTACTGAACTGTTCTACAGATACGAATAAAGGACGATCTGTTGTATCGTAAGCTGGAACACAGACGATGTATCGTTCGCCATCAGGTCTGCGTCTAAATATTATAGTAACGTCGCACTCGGAATGACGTATGGTTTTCGTAAAGATATCATCAACGAGTTTAGAGGCGGTGATCGACGACATGGTTAAGGCACAGTGAGAATGGGCTTACTGAAGAAACATATATAATCCCTAAAGCGTTGGTTGAACTTATCTCTTAAGAAATTAAATAAGATTACGTTACAGGCCTATATCCCAAAATCGATAATGGAAGCTATCTTACACTCAGAACATGATAAGAACCCTGAGACCAATAAGTTTTAATAATAATAATAATAATAACAGTTACAGGGCAGTGAATACTGATATATATATATATATATAAGTTGTATCTTATATAAAAAAACATATATATATAATATAAATATATATATATATATTATATATATATATATATATATATATATATATATATATATATATATATATATATATATATATTTTTACACATATGGCACCTCTATGAGGACTCAGATAAAAACGCCGTTTATGAAAAAATTTTTTTCTTTTTTGGCAAAAGAATAATGGGCCAATCGTTTATATTGTTGGCTTCCAAATATTTTTTCACTTCCTCAACACCATCCCCTAGCACGTATGTAAAAAGTTCTCTAAGCGATACTATAGTCTGTTTAGAGGCTGGATCATCGATGTAAATAGATCCACACCAATGTTCTCTAAACGCCCTAATAAATTTTTGCACATCCATAGAAGCCAAGAACTGCTTAATAATAGTTTCATGATCGTCTGTTAACATTTTTTTAAATGTGTAATATTCCTGATACAGCATATAATGCGCTACAGTGACATAATTAGTCAGTATTTCCGTTTTCTTCAAATGCATTAATATTTTCTTACGTGCCTCTGACAGATATTTTATCTGCTGTAAACCATTAAAATAGAATCCATAAGATGTAGGTTATATACAGCCGTTTCACTACA
>JABUQX010083334.1:0-2500 GCA_015478945.1 Trachelipus rathkii | reverse complement strand
TTTGAGAAAAACTCCATACTGTTTCCGCTAGTTCTTTACCTGTATGAACAGGATTTTTTAATAAATCCTAAAAAGCGTTCTTTGGGCGTACCTTCTTTGCTAACATATCTGATGATAAAGCTCAGCTGATCTTTATGAGTAATGTCTGGAGTGGAATCAACAATAATAGAAAATACTTATTTTCCTGAATTTCTTTCACTATTTCACTGATTACCTTTCTAGCCATAATTTGGATAAGTTCTTCGTAGGTGCTATGTGATAAATAAGAAATGCTTATTTTGCCAGAATTCTGACATTAAGTAGGTGATTTTGGTAAAAAAAGGGTCAGATAAAAAATTCTGCAATAAGTTTTTTCCCAAACACAAAAATTCCCCCCCAAAAAATAAAAAAAATTCCCCCCCCCCCCCCCAAATTTCCCCCGAACAAAGAAAGGGGGCCCCAAGCCCCCCTATTTCATCATCGCTCGCATGATAACCCATGAGGAAAGTTTCTTTAATAACAGCAATAATCTTTGTAAGTACATTTTCCAATATTTTACTTCTTTCTTCATTGAGAGAGCACTGCTTGTCAATCTACATAATGAATTACTTAGTCTCTTCAGCATCAACATACAATCACGATGGCGAACGGAATTTTCATGTTCAGTCAATCTTGTATTGCCATCCTTCCAATCGTTAAATCCTTCTGTTACAAACTGAGATACAACACCACCTCCAAAAAGTTTACAGGACCACAAAAGACGCATCCTTGACTGTTAGTGTACACTAAAATCTAAATAGTCACGTTTCACAACATCTCCATTCAAAAGTTTTCGTTCAAACAAGGATTTTGTTAAAAATATACTTTTATCTGGATAAATTCTCTTAGAATTAAAAAAATCTATGTCTGAATTTTGATTAATCCCATTTTTTGCAAAGTAGTCTCCAGAATTTGTCGCCCTTCAGAATTTGCCGCCCTGGGCCCGGGCCCATGTGGCCCATGCTTTAAATACGGCCATGTATATATATATATATATATATATATATATATATATATATATATATATCCTGAACCAGAGCATCCAATGACTCATCTTCTTCTTCTTCAGCTATCTATGTTTTTATAACTCTTATCAAACAATCCTTCACTGTGATTGGATGACATGAACCAATCACGGTAGACGATGTTATTCACTGATACGAATTAAGATTAGTTTTAAGCTAGTTTTCAGTGATTCGAAGTTGTTTCAGTGGAAAACTTTTATTATATGTTACAATTTAACTCAGTGTTTAAAGCTTAGTGAAAATATAAAATGCATACGATTGAATAGTAATAAGTTTCTACTACTACTACTACTACTACTACTACTACTACTACTACTACTACTACTACTACTACTACTACTACTACTACCATTACAACTATTACTGTGACTACTACTATTACTGCTACTAGCACTACCACTGGTACCACTACTACTGCTACTAGTATCCATACTCTTCAAATGTTCAACTGTTAATGTTACATCCCATGTTTAATAAACAAAAATTGATGTTGTGACAGTAAAGACGTAAAGACGTAAAGACGTAAGGACGTAAAGACGTTGCGCACAGAGGGGTGGTGTGGGGGGACCCATCATCACACAGCTTGCTCAACGTCTTTACGTCCTTAGGGGTAGTAAAAACACGTTTTTACGTACCCTAAAGACGTAAAGACGTAAAGACGTGTCGCCAGGAGGGGGTGAGAGGGGGACCCCTCCTGGCGCAACGCCTTTACATCTACACACACAAAAACACATATATATATATATATATATATATATATATATATATATATATATATATATATATATATATATATATATATATATATCTACATATCCTAATATAGTATTATTATATATATATATATATATATATATATATCTTAATCATATATCTTACAATATCAACTTTTCACTAATCTACGTATATTTTGATAATAGCGAGAACAGACGCATGCGTCTGGATTTGAAGAAGATAAGAATGAAGTCTCGCTTCTCCCTTTTTCTTCTTTCTTCTTTTTCTGCTTCTTTTTCTTCTTTTTCTTCTTTTATTCTTATCAGGAAAGCAGAAAGGTACTAAATGCACTCATCTTTTATATATATATATATATATATATATATATACTATATATATAATATATATAATATTATATATATATATTATATATAATTTATATATAAGTATTATCTATATATATATATATATATATATATAATATATTAATATATATATATATATTAATATATATATATATATATTATATATATATATATATATATATTATATATATATATATATATATATTTATATATATATATATTTATAATATATATATATATATATTATTTATTATTATTATTATTTATTATTATTATTATTTATTATTATTATTATTTATTATTATTATTATTATTATTATTATTATTTTATTATTATTATTATTCATTATATATAATATTAATCTATTATTATTATTA
>JABUQX010083333.1:0-37500 GCA_015478945.1 Trachelipus rathkii | reverse complement strand
AGTTTAGTATAGTATAACATTGTATTGTATAGTATAGTATAATATTTAAAGGCGCATGAGGCGCGTGCACCGGTGCTTCCGAGCCGTGGTGGCTTCTTTCTTCTCTCGTCTATATATATAGTATAAACATATATAATATATAGTCTATATTACTAATATTTATATAACTATTCATATGTATTTGAAGTTAATTATATATACCGCCCTGCATACCGATTTTCTTTTTATACTCACAGAAATGCTATTTATATATTATTATATATATTTATATATACTTATTATATATATATCTATATTATTAAGTATTATATTTATTATTTATCTATATATTTACTACTATTATATCTTCTTTATTTATATTATTTATATATATTATATATATATAATATATATACTATTATATATTATATATATTATATATATATATAATATATAACTATACTATATAATATATTTAGTATTACTATACTTTTTTTATTCTGTTCAATATAATATATTATATATATACTATATATTATTTATTATATACTAATTACTATTATATATATACTATATTCTTATATATATATATATATACTATCTATGTATATATATTATATATATATATATTATATATAGTATATATCTTAATAACTACTAAATATACTATATATATATATACTATATAGTACAATTATATATATTATATGTTATATATTAAATATAAATTAATATATGTTAATTAATATTAATAAGATATTATATATTATAGTATATACTGTACATAGTATAATTATAATATATATATTATCATATTATTCATTTCATTGTGATAATATCTATTCTAGTATATATAATGTATATTATTATATATATATATTATATATCTATATTATATAGTATTGTATTATATTATATTATATACTATATATATATATATATATTATATATCTATATTAATATATTATATCTATTTATATATCTCTATATATAAATATATTAGTTATTCAATATATATATATAATAATATGATAATATATATACCTATATAATTATTATTGTAATTTATAGGTATATATATATAGTATTATATTAGAATATAAATATATTAATTTATGCTAATAATATATATATATATATATATATATATACTATATATATATTAAGATTGTTTTAAAATCTATAGTAAAATATTAAGAATTAATAAAAAAATATTGAAAATGCCTTGTTTGTTTTAAATTAACTCTCCCCTAATTTAAACCTTTGTTTGAGTGAAAATCATTCATTCTCATTTTTTGTACTTTGAGAAAAAAAAAAGTGTGATGCACTTAATTATATATATATATGATATTATATATTATATATTATATAATATACTATATATATTATATATTATTATATTAATATATATATATATCATATATATATATTTATAATATATGATATTAGTATTATTTATTTTTATATATGATATATATAAATATATATATTAATATATTTATTTTATATGTATATTAATTATATTATATAGCTAAGAAGAGTAAGTAATATACTATATACTATTATAATCTAATATAGCTTAATATATATATATATATCTATATTTATATATAATATTATATACATATAATATATATTAATATAAATTCTTTTATATTTATATATATATATTTATATTAATATTATTATTATATATTAATTATATATTATATATATATAATATATATATATACAATGTAGGTTAATTAGGGGGTGGAGGGCCTAAAAGAAGGGGGCCATGGCCTCGCACCCGAAATTATTAGACACTTAAAGAATTTTAAGCATCTCATTACCGTTAATAATATAAGTGCAGAGGTTAAATTATTTATATAATTTCGTACGCAGTCTCAGGAACAAATCTCGTATGTCTTTTAGTTAAAATATATGAGATCAAGAAATGCAACTTATATCCAAACATTCCTTCTTCTCAACCACAGCTTAATATCGCAGGCATTTCATTTTTATAGATTTTTTGTGATAGATTTAATATCAGCATTAGAGAGGTTTTATAATAAATCTATAAAAGAATTTATTCTTCTTGCAATTTGGTCTCCGAACAGGTGTAATGTGGCATATGAGAAGATAAAATATTGTGTAACATTTCAAAGGAAGATCTCGAGCACAATTTAAGATTTAGGTAAAGCAGCATGGGATTTAATTGAAATGGTATCACAGCACGGATCGTCCAAAAACAGCATAGACGGACTAGTTTACTGTTCGCAGTCACACTTTCCAATATTACATCTTGCTTGACATACTGCAATTTTACACATAGTCTAAACTGCTTACATAGATAAAGAAGCTTTTCAACATTAAGACTTTCTGAAAACCTACTTGAGATAAATACTATTGGAGAAAAAAGACTTACTTGTTTGCCCTCAGTTCTAAGAAAATTAACATACATTGGAATATTGATAAAAACTGTATGAGTTTATTCGTGAGACTTTGCACTCACCTTCTCATGGCCGGCGACTTAATTTAACAATTTAGGAAAGGTGATTTAGTGATTCTATATATAAATATTTGACTCAGTGATCTGCATTTCTACGGACATACTTTATATTTTCACTCATGATCACTGTTTTATAATATATTGTATAATATAAGTTAATAATATATATATATATATATATATTTATAATAGGTTTATCATTATGAACTGTGTTTATAACTTTAGCTATATAGATAATTTTGGGAGTCTTCTATATCATATAATAAAATATAATTACATTACTTATAGTTATAGCTCAGAGTGTCTCTAAGAAAGGACGTCGAATTTCTCGTGCCTGGCCCCCCCACAAAATTCTGGATACGTGAGGGTAAGACACTCCTAGAGGTGACTAGTGCTATATTATTGCGCTATTAAAGCGGGTTATAGAGGTGTAGTAGTGGGTATTGCTTCCTGTCTACCTAGAATCACTATAGCTACTTAATATATAGACTATGTAGCAACGTACCTTTATTAAATATAGTGCGTTTATATGGCGTATGAATATTATATATTATATATATATTATATATTATTTATTAATATTATTTATTTATATATATTTAAATATATATATATATATATATATTTATATATATATATATAATATTTTTAAATATATAATTTATTTTATATATATATTATATATATATATCTATATCATATATTAATATTTATAACTATATATTAATTAATATCTATATATATATTATTATTATATATTATTATTTATATTAAGGAATATATATATTATAAATATATATATATATTTATATATATATTATATTATATAATTTAATATATATATATATTATATATATATTATAATATATATATAATATGATTATAATATATATAGTATATATATATAATATCTATACATTTATATATTATATATACTAATTTATAATATTTATCAAAGATAGATTTATATTCAAATTTATAAATATTATATTATATATTAAGTATATATATATATATATATTAATTAATATTAATATATTTATATATATATATATTATATATATTATATATATTATATTTATATATATTATTAATAATATATATATATATATTATATATTTAATATATATTTTTATTATATACTAATATATATATTTATATATATATTAATATATATATATATATATATATATATCTATTATATATTATATATATTATTAGATCATATTATTTTATATTATCATATTATTTTTATGTAATTTATATTTATTTATTTATTATGTATTTATAATTTATCATTTTTAAGCTGTAATTTTAACTAGAATAATGTAGTTAAAAACAATTTAACTTTAATATTAATTTATTTATTATATATTCTATATATATTAATGCTATAATAATAGCAACTATCTTACTATATATAAATGTATTATAATATGAATCTATAAATAATTCAACTTAATAATACTAATTATTCTCACTTAGAGGTACTTATGACTAAACTCAAGTGTGAGATCTAGTAAAGACTAGTTGAATATCCTTATCATATATATAATCTATTTCATATATTATAGTAGTACGATCACATGATATTACCAATGTGATAGGATTACGTGTTTGTAAATTCTTATCCTTCGGTCGCTCAATGTAAATGTACATCTATATTTTATATAGACAATACGCTACTCCCAATATGATAATTTATTATTGCTATATTATATTATATATATATTAGTACTATAGTATATATATATATTATATATATATATATATATAATATAATAGTATAATATATATATATTTTATATATATATATATATACTATATTTAATATATAATATATATATATATATATATATATTAATTTATATATGTATTTATATTGCTATGTAATATATATATATATACGTAATATATACTATATTATAGTATATGATATTATATTCCATTAAATGATATATATGCGACTATATATAATCTATATATATTTATATATATATGTATAAGTATATGATACGTTATATGACTCCCCCGAAACTAACTGATAATATATATATTATAGTGAGTATTATTAATATATTATATATTTATATCTATATTATATTATTTTATAGACGTATATTTATATTTATATATATAGCTAGATGCTATTATTTTTATATATATATATGATCATATAATTAATATACATCTAGCTATGGTATATAAGTTAGCTATTATATTATATTCTCAGAACGTGGATACTGGTATCTAAACCTTAGTATAGATGACTCAAACTCGGGTGCTAGTCCCCCGCAAGGGGACATACCGTGGGTAAAATGTGCGGTGAAATACTATAAGTATATTCTACGAGAAACATTAGTATCGCCCCGTAATAATGATGAGTGGAGCTCCCTTGTCCACAAGCTGTGACCTTAACCCCGTACTACCACTATTAATGGTGAGGTAGTGTAGCTCACGTTGCACCACCTCCGCACTCGAGTAAGGTAGTCCCGCTAAGCGCTCGCATGCAACGCCATTAGTGTGGCGGGAACTATCTCTCAGCGTTGTGTCGCTAGTGTCGTGCCGTCTGTCAAGTAGCTGTCACTCCGTGCATACAGCCTGACATAGATATAACGTTGCCGATCGTTACAAAAGATTTTTAATATGTTAATACGTAACTTAAGAAAAAACGCTTTAAAAAATTATTTATAATAATTGAATATGAATAAGAAATTAAATGAAAATAATATATTAAATTATCAAAAGATTGTTCTACTTTCGTTCTCTCATGCTTTCCTTACTAGGGCTCAAGAGATGATACAATTAGATAATTTTCAAACCAAGTATTTAGGTGGGCTGCAGCAATAGAAGCAGTTGTGAGCCTCGACGTTAATCAATCTGTCTCTCGTAAAATAGTTCTAACGCTCAAATACAAGTAATATAGCTTGGTAGAGCGTCACCGCAGAACTAGGGAGCGGTGTAATTATTTTTATGAAAGAGGTTGCGAAACATATCACTACCATATGCTGAAAGTGAAAGAATGTCCTTGGTGAGAGGACGATGTCTGTGTTAGTCATATAAGTATTCACATCCTTGACGAAGCGGTGCACATTGCTGTATTAAGGTCGTCGAAACACTAAATCATACTCTGAGGACTCACTTGTAGATATATATGTGTTATGCAACGAGCGGGACTGGGATACCACCCACACTCAACACAGAAGGTGTTGTACCGTCAATACGTTTACGGTGATGATCTAGTAAGCGATATCGTCCTTAGCACGACACGCTAAATGAGTAATGCTATGTATAAGGTGGCCCATACGTCTTGCGTGTAGTGTAATAACTATACTGAATATAATAATAACGCTCATTCGTCTTTCCTGAGATATACAAGTGTGAGCGCCTGCGCCCTATACCTAGTACCTAATATATATCTTATAATTGGTAATCTGTCATCCTTTTACTCCTTTATTTTTTTCCTCTTTTCTATGTAATATATTTATTAAAACTCTAAAATCAATAAAGTATTTTTCTTTATTTAAATTAAAAATATAAATATTTAAAACCTAATATATATATATATATATATATATATATATTATATATAGTAAATATATAATTATATTATATATATATATATATCCTCATATGATATATATATATATATATATTATATTTATATTATTATTTAGATATATATTATAATATTTATATATATATATATATATATATATATATATATATATTATACGCTGTTATATTATATAATATATATAATATATATATTATATATATATAATATATATATTATTTATATATATCTTATAATATATATATATATAATAATATATTATATATATATTATATATAGTATTATATACTATTTCAAATATTTTATTTAAAACCACCTTTATAATATAATTATAGGATAAATCTTAGAAATAATAACTCATATGAATAGAGATAAGTTATTACTATTATTAGGGACTTATATCCTTGGTCCTCATCAGAACTAAAAAAATTTTAACCAAATTTATATAAAATAACAATATATTTAAATATTTTTTTAAACGCATATATTTATATTAAATAAAGGAATTCTTAAATAATATAAGAAAATAATATACACGAGTATAAAAGTTTACGTATTCGGGATAAATACATTTTATATATGTTAGATAACCTAAATAATATTTATTTATAAACCACATTATTAAAAATAATAAATATAAATATAAGTGTTAGTAAATAATCAATAAAAAGCGGGAATGCTTTAATTTTTTTTAATATTGAATATATATAGAGTGGTCTGGTCGACTTTTCGTTTATGTGCTCTTTTGTGTTGTGTGTACGATATGCCAAATATTTTATTACAGAGAGTGTCAATGATGGTGATATTATACTTTTTTAGTGATTGTATAAATCCATATATTGAATAATCCTTCTAGAAATGTATAAAAAATTATTTCCTTTGCTATTTTAGTAGAAGTGAAGAGAAAGAGACTACATCATATCTGCACTTATAGTTATTATGCACTTGTGAAAGAACAAATTTCCGTAGTTATAACATATTACGAATATAATAAAGACGATTTTTTGCTCGACTACACATCTCTAATACAGGACTAATTTTCTCAATGTCTCTTATTACACGTATGTTTGGTCAATTCTCATTTCTTAGGTCTTAAAGTTCTAAAATACAATATTTCATTTTCACCTATTTAGTTTTAGTGTTTTATTTCACTCTTTTTTTGTGTTCTTTGTATTTGTGCGCTCTTTTTTGTAACTTTGTTTAGATTTTTATAGGAATATATATGTATCAGTGAAACTGAAAATTTAATTATTATTAAGTATTTCTTTAATATAAATTTAAGTTCTAACGATCAGTTGGGTGGTGTTGAAAAGAAATAATTAACCTTCTCTCACATTTTTAATCAATTGACATATTCTAGTAGAGCATTATATATATACTCACTAAAGTTAAGCTAGCGACATGTCTTTTTCTATATCGTTATCATTGATACTAAATGATAAGTGGGACGTTTTCCTATGAGAAAGTTTGTGAAATGGAAAGAGATAGCCTGACGCAATTACATTGTATGGAAGTGAATTGGATGGTCACACATATAGAATTGGTGACAGCATCATTAAAACGCTATTATAGATGAATATTAAATTGTTTTAATATACGATGAGGGGTGATAAAGTGAAAACATGTAATTTGCGGTACACGATTGTTTTTGTTTTTATGAATGTGTGCGGCTTACCGATAAAACTTTTAAAGGCCAGTTGTGGTTCAGTTTGTTAATAAAGGTCAGGAAAGGATGGCATCCTTCATTTTGACACTTAAAGAGGTCACGCGTGATTGTTCGCGCACGCTCAAGCAACATTGATATTGTTTAAATTGTATAAATACTCGTATCTATATTTAATACTAATTAGAGCTAATTTAGCATAAGATAACATTTCTTTACTATACGGTGCTATTCCGAGAGAGCAATTGAGATACCGAGGTTGCACTCGTGAAGAAGTAACTGTGTACTTAAATAGATCCAGATGAGTTAATATGTTTGCTATGAATATTGGTATAGTACTCAAAATATATCCCTATATATGTACCAATATTTTGGTACGTAAAAAAATTATTAACGAAATAGTGATAACATTTATGCGCCATGTACTCATATCTGTAAGCTGCTTAATTAATAATTAGGAAATATTGATATTAGGATCATATGAGGCAACAGATCCGTCTAAATTCCAATGTATATGAGATAAATTATGGACATATGGTAATATAGGCCTAGTGAATTAAAATTAACAATACAATACATTTAACCAGGAACAATCTTCTAAATTTTTTTATTCTATATAGTTAAATTTCATTTCACTTTAGAATATGTGATAAGGTGAATAGTTTACCTGCAATAATATAAGGTGTAAGAAAGAGTGACTAAACCATTATTTAGCTCGGAAAAAGCATCTCTTTGTGAAGAAATAATTTTGGTCTAGAATATAAGTATGGTTACTATTTATATATATATACTATATACTCACTTTCTTTTATGATAATTTGTGAGATATCCCATATAATATAGAGAGTGTATATTTGGTGACACAAAATTTTTAAAACTATCAGTAGGTATCAAAGGTTTGATATATATAAATATTTAATTGATAATGGATATATAACCATGTTGAAATATAGAAGATGAAGTGTGTTTATATTTATTCTATATATAAACTTTACATCATATTAAGTTATAATGTAATCAATTGATTGAGTCTTTTTTCATATCGCTAAAAAGTAATAATTATATTATACATGTTTTAAATGAGATTTTTCATAATATTTTGTATCCATCCATCAATATATAGATATTATATATCAGATCATGTGATTTAATGCGACTTACTTATATGAATATATTAATATTATTTTGAGAGATATATAATAGTATTAATAAAATAGTAGATATATAATTAGATGTGAAGCCACTCGTGTTTTTTTTTCCTTTGATTGATTTTTCATATTTTTTTATAATTTTGTATATTTTTATAAAATTAAACTTTATTACATCTCTAATTGTGTTATTTATATAATATTGTATAGATTTTAATTTTAGTTCTGATGTAGGACGCTAGGATATAAGGTCCAGAATACGTGTAAACTTTATCTTCGATATTAGTTAATAATATTTTTTAATGATTTTCCTTTATTATTTTAAAGTGGTTTAAAAAAATATATTTTTAATTAATTACATGAGAAAGAATGACGTTTTAAAGTGTAAAAGACAGGTCTAAAAGTAATCTATATCTATTATTATATATCTTAATTAATATATATAATATATTTATATTATTATATATATATATATATATATATTATATATATAATATTAATATAATATAATATATATAATTTTCAATTTTATTTATTAATATTTATATTTATTAAATTAATTTAATCTATATCTAGTATATTAAAATAATTAATCTTATGTAGATTTTATTAAATTTCATCTATGGTATATTATAAAATTTTGTTACTCTCATAATATATATATATATATATTATATATATATATATATATTATTATATATATATATAATATATTTTTTTATATTAATATATAGCTGATTATTTTTTTTTTTACACAGAAATTTTTGAAAAATAAAATTATAGATATTATTTATATAATAATTATTGAGATATATTATAATTAATTAAAGTTATATATATATAGATGATGATACTATGATGTAATATAGCCATATTCTTATTTTTTCAAGTTTAGAACTTTAATGTTTATTTAATTATAATAATGGTACTGAAACGAATCTCTCTATTGAGATAATTATTATTTTCAAATTTAATTATATAAATAAACTCTTTTATAAACATTAGTTACAACTGCATAGTTTATAAATCTATATAAATTAAATATTATATATAATATCTTATTTTATATATAACTATTATAAAATACTTATATGTTCTTATTTTCATATTTTTAAAATAGGCTAGCTGTGAAATCAGTGAAGCTGGAAACTTTTTTAGAGATATCGTCACGTGCAAGTATCCGTCATTCCTGACGACTCGTCACTCCGTGCTTAGTAAGTACCTATTCTGTGATGTTATAATATATATATATATATATATATGATATCCTCTTTAGATACTAGCGGACTAGCGGACTAAGAGCGGAAGTGCCCACCTTTAATATTAATTATATATATTATATATATAATAATATTATATATATATATTTAATATTGTCTATATATATTATATACTATATATATTTATTATTAATATATATATATATATATATATATATATATACTATATTCATTAATATATATATTATATATATAATTATATTATATGATATATTATATATATAATAATATTAATATATTTTTTATATATAAAAGTGAAATATCGGATCCGGAGCCATAGATTGTGTAGATAGTTGGTACTATTTAATATAAAGTAATATTCATAGCCACTTTAAAAAAGATTTTCATTTCTTTTTAACTTTAAAAAGCATTCTAGAAATTAAAATATTATTAATGTAATAATATAAATGCTATAAATTATAAATTTTTAGTTATTATTATATTAATTCTTATACGATAATAATAAATAACTTAGAAAAAAGTATCGTGTGATTAAGATCTATACGCTATATGTTCTGATGTTCAGAGAGGGTTATTCTAATAATAGATATAATATCTTTCTATCACTTTTTGAAAAGTTATTTATTCATTATAGATTATTAATTATATATATTATATATATATATATATATAATATATTATATATTATATATAATATAGAAATATTATAACATATTAATATATATGTCATTTATACTTCATTATAACTTTGTAATAAATTAATTTATGTTCGTATACTTATGCTAAGTCAATGCGATCCTAAATAAATTTTATTGGCAATAAAAGAAAAAATGGAAATAATATATATAATATAAACACCCGTCCTGTTGTAAGATTATCTCTTGATCACTCACCTCCCTACTATAAACGACAATCGAACTTGCAAAGATAAATTTCAACTTACCATCCAGACCTATATCACTGTATCTCAAGAATTAACCCAAAAATTTCTAAATCTACCATAGCTTTTGTACCTCATAGTAATGTAGTGCCTAAATTTCACGGTGAAGGGCTGTCGACTATATCTATAATATATATATACCCGTAATAAAGGATTTAAAAAAAATTTATACATAAGAAAGCAAAATTAGAGTTTATAATAATAATATATATACTTATAAATGGAGATGCTTATATATATATATATAATATACTTCTTTTAAACATGTGTGTATTACAAACAAACACACACAGAGAAGAACTCAATGGGTGACTTGTGACCCCTACAGATTTAAAACAAATTTTTGAACTTATTTAGTTCATTAACATTATTGGAGATGATATAATTCAAATCTCTTTTAAGTAAGAAATAGATAAATCTTTTTTAAAATAAATCTGCAAGATGCTGAACCTGTTTCAATCTTTAATATAACATTTAATCAACATTCTTTCAAATTTCACTCCTTATATATTATAATATATATTATTTTTTAATATATAAAATTTTATGTATTTTTCAATGTAATAACAATTTAATTAATTAATATATATAATATTTTTTACTATATATATTATAATATATATATATATATAACTCTCACTCACTTCCCTTTTCTCATATATATAATTATATTATTACTATATAGTATATAATATCTATATATATATTATATTATATATATTATACTATAATATATATATTATATATATCTTAGGAAATGAATACGCGAAATTGTGATATTGTTTGAAGTGTTATGATATATACTGTCACTTAATAATAAGTATATCACCACTTATAAAAATATTTTCATTTTTTTCATTATTACTATTTATTAAAAAATGTATTTATAATATATATTACCATAATGAATATAATAATTAAGATGTCAATAAATTGTTTTTTAATTCATATACGAATTAAAAATGTCATTCATTGTCATAGAATTAGTAGCAATTGTTATTTTAGTGGAAAGAACTTTATGCTCCAATATATGATATAATCGATTTTAAACTCTTATTTTATAATTATTATAAAGATATTATTTAATATATTACTCTATATATATATATAGGTTATATATATATTAATATAATATATAATTAGTATAACTTGATGTATATGTAAGGTAACTATCCGTATATATTTACGTACTATTACTCCGTATTAACTCATATCGAGAGCTCAATTATACGTATACATCCATATTATTATAAAAATATCCGCTATTATATATTTCACTATTATATATAGCTATATACGCGTGCAGCTTATTTAAACCTACTGACGGAGGAGAGAGAGTGGGATATAGCGGAGCGAAGAGATTATGAGAGTGAATTGAGAAGGAGATGAGTAATAGATGATATTTTATTAATAATAAATACCTGATGTAATATATTACTGTTCAAGTAAGCAATAACTCTCATTTAAATTGTAGAGATACATTGGGATATGTCTTGATTCTCATATCTTTGTTTTAAATTATTGAATTAATGATTTCACTATCATATCTGAATAAGTTATATATAATTTAAGTCACAGAGTCAGCATGAGATATCTCATAGGGATACAAAAAGAATATCTTCCAAGACGTACTCTAACTCTATCCGCTTCTGTCTCTCGATGTAATACCATTAATCGCCTAAACGCTAAGGAAGCATTTTGAATTCTGATCTTACAAATGTAAAAATATAATGTATACGTTTACAATGAAATGAAAGGTGTTAAATAATATCTCAGTAAGTTCCTTGAGAAACACTGTTGTAGTCGATGGTGGCAGTTTGGTGAGTGTACCTTCTTACCCTATGTCCGCACCGAGCTTAGCGATGACGACCTCGGCTGTTTGAATTTTTCAAGGCAAGTTTTTTGTATTACCGCGCGAGTATGAGCCGACTCTAAGTTGACCTGAGGGCTGCGAGTGATGTTTGTGCGATGCCATCGTTGATAAAAACTTCTAATCCGATCTACAAGTTCTTAAATTAATTAGTCCCACTCTATATATAATATGTGATCAAAAAATCAGATATACTATATATCAGTGAACCTAATACTTACTTATCACAAGTAAATAATCAATAACAGATTAATTCCACTTGTGATAAAGTAATTTTCTAAACAATGATCCAGTAAGTGGATGTAACAATGAACACACGCAATTAAATATCACTATTCTAATAATAATAAATAATAACGATGCAGTGCTAATATATTGAAAACGATATCTTAGCCACCCTCCCCGAAATCAGGATGATGAATCAAACTTAGATACAAATCAAATGAACGATCTATCAAGATATGGGGTCGGGAGAGGGATTGTTATATGTTCTACTCTTTCCAACCCTCCCGCCTTAACTAAGACATGTCTTCTTACTCCACCTCGCGAGCAGAGCTCTTTTATAAGCTATAATTTGCCAATAGTGATATATACTGCATACTTGCACCTGTCTCTCCGACAAGCGTGATTTTGTTTTGCCACACGCTCGATGCTGAGATATATATTTTTCTGACACATATTTCACTCTGCTCAGGGTCTGCTCTTCTCACTTTCATATCTGACTGAATTTAAGAAAAAGTCCGCAGCATATGTTAGATAGTGGTCTTAATAGGTACAATTTACTCATAATGATATTGTGCCGAGCAAAAGATATCTGAGCTGCGCGTCAGCAGGGATACAAAGAGTATGCAGAATATAATACTCTGATTGACATGCTTTCTCCATAGCAATAAACGCTTGTGGTAAACCCTTTGATCTATAAAACTTTCCTACGCAATTCTCGCAGAATCACATACGATAATTTGTCTCGTGACGCTCGGTTTTCTGGTTGTAGTTTTCAATCATTTGGCACTACATCTTTTTGCAATGCGTGTTGTTTCTTCAATCCTACTGAAACTGTAGAATTCTTCGAGTTAGAATATAGTCTCTCTCTATTGTTTGAGATCTATGTATGCATATACGAGTGTTGGGTTGGTAGAGTGTCTGGTTTTTAACACGTTAGAATGTGGTGGATTGGCGAATTAATAGGCTGGTTGTGATGAATTTTTGAGTGTCAATTGCGTCTATCTCACCGTCGTACCGAATTGACACTTGCTCTCTCGCGTAGCTAACATTGATTAATAGATTGTTGGCTAAAATAACTTGCGTGTGCTTATCACACACAATTGCTTTATATACGGGGGGATTAAGTTGTCTGCAATATCCTGTATGATACGTCATTATATTTCCTCATCGAATTCATCATCGCCGATTTTCTCTCTCTCCTCTCATAGCTCTATCATTTTGGATCAAAAGTTTGGACGTCCAGGTGCTCAGGTTCTCTTCCCTTGTCAAGTCTCTTCCTACTTTTTCTTTCTTTTCTCCGTCCCTCACTCACTCATATATCTAATTATAACGTAGGGAGGGTGAGGTAGTTAACTCAATTTGATTAACTTTCACCACCATGTACATAGGATTACAATTTTGTTTACTATAGTCGTTTTATTTGTGATCGTTTTCAATTCATTTTGCCTCATTACATATATTGTCAATGTGCGTGTGATTTACTCAATCAATTTGATAAACTGTATGCATTCTTCCAGTGATGATATCTGTTATTTATTATTGAGTTTACTTGTAGAAACGTTTAGGTTCTGTCGTGAATTTTCATTTTTTTCCTTTTATGGGTGGCGTAATAAATAGATGTTCGCATTGATTTTTCTACACTGCCCACTAGCCTGCGAATTACTTGCTTCTCGCATTGTCTCGTGATCACGCAAGAATGTATGTACACCTTATATCATAGCGCGAGTGGCAGTCTTATTAGTTGCGTGTAGGATGTAATCGAAACGATAATATATAGTTTAATCGTGTCAGAGCAGTTATATCATTCTAATTCTAGTTATTATTTATATTCTATTCCTTCTTTTTCATACCATCTGGTCAATTTTTTACATCTTGGGATGTGAGTTTCAATAATACTTATCCTTATAGGAATTTGTAGTTTAATATTGAAAGCATTTAAACATTATTTAATGGTAGTTAAATGGTAGTGTTTATTTTTGGTAGATTTTCTTCAATGAGTGATTTGAATATAGCATATAATGCAGTAGTGAATTATTGAAAGTAATATTTTCCATACTGTAAAGAATTATATTTACAATTGGATATCTAGATAAGCTGGCTATTACTATATGCTACGAAAGCAAAGAGGTTTCTTTGAGCAATACCGATTTTTTCCATCATTGAGTGTATATTCCCATAGGAGTATGGAATGTCTTTGATAAAGTTAAGATATGGAATATCAAAAGCTATTTTTGAATTGCCTTCAACTCATTTTTCATTTTCATTTCATACTTAAGTATTTTTTATTATAATTCTTTATGCAAATCTCTTTGACAATAATATGCGCTGACCTTATATGTATAATATATAATAGCACATCCGCGAGGGTAAGCGTGCTAGGATGCGGATTGAGCGGATTGATTGCGTGATCTTTTATTATATATGTCGGTGCTCGCGGAGCGAATGACTGGATGCGGATTGTATACTCGGTATGCTTATACATATATATATGATATATATATATATATAAGATATATATATATAAGTTCAGTATATTATTATATACGTTATAGATATATATATAAGTATAATATATAATATATAGTATATAATTAATTAAAAACATTATATTATAATGCATTATTACGTATATATATATATTATTATATTTATATTATAATATATATATATATTCTTTTCATTCTTTATTCCAATCTTTATATATAAGGTATATATTATATATATATTATAAGTACTATTATTAAATATAAATATATATAATATAATATATCTAATATATAGTATATATTAAATATAGTTATATTATATATTTATATATAAATATATATATTATGATACTATATATGACATTTTCATTTTTCATACCTATATTGTAATTATCTATATTTCTCTAAATATTCTATATTATCTATATTTATATATTCTATATAATATATATATAATATATATTATATATATAATTATATAATTAAGATTATATAATATATCTAGGTTTCATATTATATATATATATATATATATCAGGTATATATATATTTATTATACTAATAATAATTAATTAATAATAATAATATATAATATATTATATAATATATATATTATTATACTAAATATCTCTATATTATATATATATAAAATATATATATGTAATATAATATGAATTAAATAATTGAATGAATCATATAATAATAATTATATAATCATAATAATATATATAATATATTATATATATTATATATTATGACATTAATATTATATTATTAATATATAATATTATATTATATATATTATATATATATTAATAATCTAGTTATATATATAATTATATTTATAATATAAATACGTATGTATATATAATATAGCATATAATATAATATATAAATTTAGGATATATATATATCTATATATATGTTATTATATATATTATATATATCTATAATATTTATAATATTAATAATATTATTATAATATATATATTATTTTATAATATATTATTATTATATATATATATATTATATATAATATTATATATCATTAATAATATATATATAATATCTAAATATATATATCATATATAAATTAAATTATATACTATATATATATATAATTTATATATATATAATAATATAATATATATATATTATCCTTGTAACATATATATTTATATAATATATATATATATATTAGTGTAAAGCAAAGTGATTTTACAGATATATATAGTCAATCATATATAAGACTCATTAAATATAAAAAAATAATAGTGATGAGTGTGTGTGTTGTATTTAATAAATTAATTCTACTCACTATTATGTTTAAATACTTCATTGTTTTGAGAAGGAAATCCATTCATTACCCGTTTTTTGACTTGTGAATATAAAGTGTAACCCTATTTTTAATATATATATATATTATTATACTATATATGATATATTATATTAATATATAGATATATATCTACGTTTATTATATTATTATATCTATTATATATATATATTATATTATATATATATATATATATCTATGTGTAGAGAATATGGTAGAATGTTGAACTTCAAACATTTGATGAGATGTTTAATATATGTAGATATACTTGCTTTGATAAGAAAATCAGTGAGCGGAAAATTAATTGTGTATACGAAAATGCATTTTAAAAATCCGGAGTTGTAATTACAATGAAAAGAGTTATAAGATATTATAATTAAATGGATAGGGTGAAGAAGTATTAACATATAAACCTCTACTATGATTTATGCGAAACGGATAGAAATATGATACTTGAGATAAATTGGCTAATTGATAAATATTATTCATACTTTATAAAATGCTCCATTATCTCACATAGTATTATTATATAGATTTTAAATAGTAATTCCGTACTTAAGTAAGAGAAAATTGAGTAAGTAATTTAAATTCATATTGTTATGTCTGATGCACTATAATACCTCTTGCGATTAATGGAAATCTACTAGAAAGACTATTAATTCGTCAGAAGTTATAAAATCTGGGACTCTAAAATAAAATATTAGTAGTAAGAGTTAATAAGTTATTAACCTCACCGATACAGCTTTAGAAAAATAAAAGATCAAAAGTTTTTTTTTAATACAATAATTAATAAGAATCGCGCGTTGGAGGGGGTGGCGAGCCATCGGAGATACGCTAATTTTCCTGAAAGTATTGTGAAGGTGAGTAGTTGATGGACATATTTCGATAACTCACTACTCCTGCCCTTCGTCTCTCAAAATATTACTTTCACTCTAAGCATGTTTACTGTACTACACATTTCATGCGTATAGCTCTCAGACTCAGGCATACTAGTCCTAAACTTACATATACTGCCACGAGAATGTGTCATCATGATTACCTTCCATATCTATACCTAAATAACGACTCCTTTTATTGTATTCTCACTATCTCACAGATCTTTGTATACACATTTCTTCTCATCTTCATATTATACTGTTAGATTAATTATGCGTAATATCAATTCACTCAGTGTGCACTGTTCTTCACGAGTGCATCACTGTGAGTGCATGTCAAGCAGGCTCTTCTTGTGCGTCAAGGATCTTTAGACTACTGGCAAGATAATTCATAGTGTTCATATCTTCTGTGTTGTAGTTTAACGCCGAGTGTGTGTGCATAAAGAGGCGTGGGAGAATAAGCTTGCGTGTTGTGTGGAGGATGTTGTCTCTAGATGTTTGCCAACTATTGGACCAGTGAGGAGGTAGCGGCCATATCTAATTATTGCTTTATCTCTATGTCTCATTACCTCTATCTCTCTTGGGTTATTCTTGATTATTCTTCGTATTTATAGTCTTTACACTTATGTTTTAATTATGTCTCTATTTTAAATGTTTCATATTTATGTGCAGTTTAGAATGGGCGACTTCTTCTTCATCTCTATCTGATTTCGAAATTATGTAATAGTAATAGATTGGATTTGAAGAATGAAAGCGATCAAAATATATTTTCCTACTTTATATTATTATAATATTATCTTAGGTCACATTGCACATATAATTCTCACTTCACTATCAATATATTGCTCCAGTTGACTTGTAATTATTACTTAATTCATTTATGAACTAACTACTAAACGATACATTACACATGCTACTAGGTGCTCATTTCTCACACTTCTAGTTCATACTCATATAATGCTATATGATCTGATCTATAGTTCAACGACATACTAGCTGAGTTATGAGAGCTGCTCAACATGAGGTGTGTGAGCGTTGCGTCTGCACTTTGTGAATACTCTTCTTTTCATTTACTGCTCTCTTTATAGCATACAATCATCTATAAGACAGTTCAGCAAACTTTTCCTATCTTTTCGAGTGTAGTAGTGTCGATCTCTCTCAGTTGGAACTATTAATTCATCTCTTGCATATACATCACACCACACGAATGAACATGGTGACTTGTGGAGCTCATAATAATAGATACTGAGGCGATACGAGGCTATTCAATAATAGAACTGGTGAAGTTTGATTTATCGTACGCTGGTAGCACTTTTTTTCCTTCTCTCTTTGTGGTGTGTCTCTTCGAATCACACTCAAGTGGTCTTCAATCCGCTTGTGATAGGAGTAATCGCTCTCATATGTGCTCGGGGTGAGTCTGGTTCAACTTACACAGAGCTTTTAGAATAGCGCGCAGTGCGAGCTCAACGCGCATAATGTCACGTGCTCATATATTGTCGCAATATGTCTACCAGTTCACATTGACCTCTGACTCTTTGACGCGGTGTTTAGTTTTTAGTGCTGCTTTTTTGTGTTATATCTATAGGTGTACACGTAGTGGTGTGTCTGTGCTCGAGGAGAACTAGTATCATCAACTCTCTCGCGTTAGCCAATATACTTTTATGTGACGATCTCGAGCCTCTCTATAGAGTACGATTATGGTGCTGCGTACTTGCACACTGGCATGGTTTTTGTGTTGATATTCAGTCCGGTAAACTATCCAGTACTGACGATTTCGGGTGCGGATAGCTTAGCTCTATCTTTCCGTGTGTCTAGACCGCTTGAGAATATACATGTTTTGTGCAATTGCATCTACTGCCGCTTGCGTGATTCTTCATGCTAGAATTTATTTAATAGCGCCCATAAATCTTAATCATAGGGCCTGCGTTCTGCTCACGATCATTCTGCGTAATTTGGGTTAGTAGTTTCGATTGGGCTTGTACACCCCCCTCTATGAATAGGGTTCTGCCCGTGGTGGTGGTGATCAACTGTAAAGAAAAAAAAAAAAAATTTTATTTATATCAAAAAAAAAAAATTTTTTTTTATATATATATATATCATTAGTTATAGTAGTATTATTATACATATATCTATATTAGTATAGCTAGTATAGTATATAGGTATATAGCAACGTATAGTTCAATGCTATATCTGTTAAGGTATACTGTATTGTCTAAATAACACATGATCAAACTACTGCTTGGTAACTTAGTAATATTTTAATTCCTTTTATATATATTTAATTTAATACATACTTTTTATCATATACAAATAACTACTATTTTTCTCATTTATATTTTGATTCTCACTAGTTTTATTTAGTTATACTTTATAAATTTCTATATAATAAGGGTTTAGAATAAGTGAGGATCTAGTAAGATTTCGAAAAGCTATCAATAACTATCGTACTAATCTACAAATCTATAGGTGTCACTTATATTTATACTAATCTTATTTTTATAATTACAGTAGTAACTTTATTTATTCCTTATATTATATTTAGTCGACAGTTTTTCTATAAATTATAAATATTCTTTTTAGGTTTAATCTAATCTAATTTAATATAATTATTATAATATATGTATCTATATATAATATATTAATATATATTTTTATCATATATTATAAGTATTAACAGTATATATTTAATATTTAATTTATAGTTTATATATAGTATATATATTAATTTATATCTATATATATATATTATCTTATATAATATTATATATTATTATAATATATATAATATATATTAGTATATATATATATATTAGTATATAAATTTTAATATATGTATTAATATGTATATCTAATATTATATATATATAATAAGTATATAATATATATATATCATTATACTATATTAATACTATTAAATAATGTTCAGGTCAAGTTATTAAGTATATATATATATATATTTATAATATATTATATATATATATATATACTTGATATTTATATAATTTATACTATAATATATATATTTAATTAATAAAATTTAATATTTATTTATTTGGGAAGGGTTTTTTTTGGGGGGGTTATTAACCTTCCCAAGTTTTTTTTGAAATTTGGTTTGGAAAAGAAAAGCTTTCCCCTTGTGAATGATACAATGGTGTCCAAAATGAAAGTGGGGCTTTTTTACGAATAAGAGCTTGTAACCCACTGTATCGACCAGACATTGAACGGCCACCATCTGTACAAATACCAATGCATTTTGCCCACTCCATTTTATTATCATTCATAAATGAATCTAGGATCTCAAACAAGTCTTGAGCTTTTGTATTTGCGTTAATACTTTTACAAAAAAGATCTTGTATAATATCAATATCGTCTACGAACTGAACATAGCAAATTAAATGCGCATCCTTATTATTATCCACTGCTTCATCTAATTGCAGCCCAAATTCATTTTCTTTTATTTTTTCAATTAACTGATCATTGAGATCTTCCGCCATATGTTGGATTCTTCGACTAATGGTGTTGTCAGATAAAGGAACCTTTGAAAGTGCTTTTCCCGCCGACTCACCAATCATAATGTTCACTAAATCAACTGCAGCAATTAGAATTAGCACCTCTGCAATGGTATGCGGTTTTTACGTTGCGCAGTTCTATATGCAACCTTATATGACGCCAGCAAAGCATTGCTTGAAGTTGATACCTGCCGAGAAAAAGTACCTTTTTGGTTTTTTAATTCTTTCGCCTTCCTATCAAAACAAAACTTGAAGTTTACCAATCATATCACGATGATTGGTTTCTATGTGCCTTTTGAGTTTACTTGGATTCATGCAATCAGGTACCACAACTTTGAGGGACAATACGCACTGCGGTCTCTGTTCGCCCCTAACATCAATGGCAAAAAAGCCAAAATTCAAATAAGCTTCATCATATTTGGACGGTATTTTCTCTGTTTCCTAATTTACGTCACTTGTCCTCGCACTGATCTTTCATTTTCACTACGACATTATTATCTTTTTTTATAAAGATCAACAATATTTAAAATTTTAATGTTAAACTAAACGTAATATTTTTCTCAACCCTTTTTGTTCCCTAGTTACTTGTGACTAGCATTTATTATCCAACTAATAATATACTGTAATTGCATGGTAACACACACGATAATTCAAGGAATATCTTCACAGACTGGCTGTTGCTGATTATAACAAGAGATTATAAATTATGAGTCTTAAAACTGTAAATGTTTAAGTTAGTTGTGCAGCTGTAAGTGTTTATGTTTGCTGTGTATATTTAATTATATAACGAGTGTATATATATAATTAGCGTATATATTTGGTAACTGGTTCGGGTTTAGGTTTTGAAATTACATTCCATTTACCTTCATTTAGTAAAAGCATTTTTATTTTAAACTTCCATATCTCATAATTCTGATTATTTAACTTTGTTACTGATATGGTACTTCCATTCTCTAGCTTTTCACAGTTTGGTCTTGCCATAGGCCCAAGAGGGTGCATAGCTTCTCCTCTACCCCTATTAAAACTCATCATGGAAGAAAGGCAGTAGCTAGCTAACTTGATGTACAACAGCTGTTAAAGAAGGAAAGCCTTAAAATATTCCTTACTCATATTTTATAACCATGTTTAGGCTGAGAAGTGATCTTGTTCTCTTAATGAAATTTATAAACAATCTCTATGTGGAGCACAAAGGTAAAAATAATTTTCGTAAAATCCTTTACTAATAAAAATTAATCTTAAGCTAGATTTTCTCTAAGTCAGGAATGTTTCATGGAGTAAAATATTAGCTGCGTTAGAGCGCTGCAGCCCGTTGAACAATCCGTAGCTTACTAAACTTATTGCCCTCTCGAGTAAGAGTTCAATTGGAGAGAATTTTTGTTCTTCTTATAATCTTAGTGCATTGATTTATAAAAATTCATATAAAGAGCATAAATATGTATAAATTAACTCTTCTCTACTCACTTATTCTTAAGTGTACTCTTCTTACCTGAGTTCAAGAGAGGAAAGCGCTCAAGAAATTCTATCTTTCAGTGCTCCACACATATAATAAACGCCATTGTTCATAATGTGAATGAGAGAGAGTAAAAGAACAACCGACCTAGAACTATCGTATTACGCCTGATCAAAGTTATGCTCTATACATAATAATATAACACAACAGACAGTAACACGTAAACATACCCAAATGCACTAGCAATAGAGAAGAACTGACTAAAAAACTCTAAAAATATCTCACGCAAATGCTCATGACTGACACATACCTAGGATGAATCATCATCAAGACATATAGTTAGCTCACAGATAATCATATCATCAATAGGTTCATTATAATTATATTTAAATTTTGGTACGTGTTATATGAGTTTCTGATATTTTTCTATCTCACTCAACACTTATTCACACAGTTATGGCTACCGGATTCATCGTCAGTATAAGACTTTCATCTTCGCAGTGTAATTAGAGAGAGTTCCTTAATTTTCTCTTTGGTGTTTGGATTAACTAGAGTGCATGCATACTCATTTTGTACTATTCACTAACAGATATTCTGATAGTGTATTTTAGTGAGATTACACACATATGGTGTCATAGAGATGGTAATACCGATCTTTACGTTTATCATCTACTCGGAGAACTGTGTGTTTCATCGACTCAGATCTAAGTATATCATGCACAATACTATCTTGCATATGTTCACAGAAATTATAGTTTTGTTACTTATTTCAGTTAATTTACAGAGATATTCGAAGTATATATTCTATAAATAATATGAAATTGATAAAATCTGTGGAGAGATTTAAGAAGATAATAGTACACTATCTTGCTCGTGTGTGTGGACATTGGAAGCCAAACATTTGTAATAGTTTACACTCTATTACATATAATATTGAGTTATCGATAATTAATTTCGAATGTTGGTCACATTATTATTTATATCTTGAGTAGATAATTAACTCATTTGTTCTAATTATATCAATAATTAGTTTGGACTAAACTTGTTATCGTATTTATTTATTCACTCATTTGGATATATGTTATTGTAATATTGTTTAGTCTTATTATTATATAATGGTGATATTATATATTCATATATATATACTTATTTATTAATTGATATTTATTATAGATATATTCATCTTATATGTTTATGAATATAATTCAATTATTATAATTTATCTTATAATTGTATTTTTCTATTTCTATAATAATTACGTAATGATAACATAGGTCATGTCGTCATATTTATGATAATATTAATTCAATAGTCTCATTTTGCTTTTGGTCATTTTTCTGTTATTCCAAAAGATTTTCCCTGCCTTCAATGTTGTTTATGTTGTATCTTCATGAAGAAATTTTTCTCGTGGACTATTATGCTTATAACTTCTTCTATTTGACACACGCTTGGATAATACATTAACTATAATGACATATATTTGTGTGTTATTTCTTTTTACACTAGTATAATTAGAAAGATGTAAGTTGTACTATGTTTTTGTCTCCTCACGCTGTATGTAACATGACCCTCTAAGAGTAACAGTTATACATTTTCTGAATAAGGGTGAGATTTTTAGTTTTTTAATTTTGTTTTATTTATTTAACATACACACCTTTCTTTGTTCTGCATGCCGCGTTGTTATAATAGATATAATGTATATGTATTTACAATCTATAACAAAAATAACACTTATAACTCATTATTGAGAGTATTTTATTATTGTTTTTTTAATATCTATGTGATTGATTAATTTTGACCAAAATGCTTTTTTATATGTTATTGGAAGTGATAATGATATATATAATGTTAAAAACAATTAGACATTTCATTATATTTTATGTTAACTACTGTTTATGTTTCCCTGTTCAATGTGTTAGTGAATTACCTCCGAGGTCGATCGTCAATAATTTATCAAATAAAAAGGTTCAGCTAGTAATACATATGATTCTTGTCTATATTATGGAGAAGCCCTCGTACTTCTTTTCCTAGAAATTCTCTGCTGCAAATTTAAATACGCGTGGACTTTTGTGGTGTTTTCGGTGTCTTAATATGTATGAAATATTTTAACTCGGCTTAATACTTATGCTGCGACATTCTTATGTCCTAAGACTTCGGCAGGTGAGAGGTTGTCGAGCTTTTTTAGTGAGGTGAAAGGCCCAGAGTGTGATCTTCTGAGCAGCTCTAGCTGCTTAGCAGGTTTTTCTAATGTGTAAGCCTTAGAGACATTGAAATCGGGGATGGTAAACATACGCCGTGGCAACACGCAACGTTTCAGTCATCTATACTGACATCTCTCGCGCACTACGCATGCGCTACTCTGAAACAGAGAAGGCGTGATCTTTTCGATACTAGTATACTATGAGTTGCGAAATAAGACGCATCTACGATTTTTCAAAATATGAGCGTTATATTGTATATTAGCTATCATCCTCTTATATAAAGATCGAGTGATTCATATTGACTTGCACAAGCATTATCTTTTAGCAAAGTCCTACCCTCTACGTCTTTTGCTTAATATGTTCTAATTTATATATTCCTATACATAATTAACTTTTAATTCGTTGTTACTATCACGTCTTTTTTCTGTGGACTAATATTTGTATTCAAGTTTATAATATATATATAACTATACGTATCAAGCTTATCTTTTTATCATTTTCATATTATGATATATAGTATTAGCGTAATAATAAATTATATTGAAATTAGGATGCTTTAAGTTTTTCTCTATTAATAATAGGTGGGTGTGGGGGGAAGTTTATTGTTTATCTAAGATTCTTTGTTATTAAATTTATATACTTTTTAATTTCTAAATCTATAAAAAGGGATACTAAATTGACATGATCGATATATCTATTACTTAAAATATGCTACTGTAAGTAATAGTCTTTGGGAGTGTAGCAATTTTGTAGTTTAGGGGAGTAAATAAGATAGTAATACTGACTATAATTGTTACTCAAGTAATGTTCCCTTGTATTCATGTAGATTCTTAATAGTAGTAATCACTTATCATATATGCAATTATTTATTCTACATCCTTCTTTATAATTTTAATGTTGAGGAGTGTGGTGAGGTATTATAGGTCTAACAAATTTATATTATATAGTATAATTAATTTTTTTGACTCATTCAAAAGTAAATTATTCAGAAGCTTATCACTGTGAGAATTTTTCTATCTTTTATTAAATTTTATAGAACTCTTTATAATCGTAAGATGTTATTATTCTTGGTCGTTAAATATAATTACATATATATATCTAAAGGTTCATATTAGTCTATCATTAATTTTAATATATTCATAATAAATTTACTTTGCATATTCTGACGTCCGAATATTAGGGTTAATAAAAATTTTAAGTTCTGTATACTCTTCAGCATTGAACATTGATATAGAATAATATCTGCAACTAAATATATGGTCCTAAAGGTGATCTCACATTGATACAGTATGTAATAGTATATACTATTATCAGTTATATATATGATACCATTTAATTTATTTGAAATATACATATATTGTTTACTATTTTTAAAAATTAAAAGTTTTTTTAGTAGTACATATATAAATAGTTACACTTATATTGATGGACTGCTTCTATCTTTTATGGTGATGGTGGTGGTTTTTAATTTCATGAATTGATTAAACATTTTTAATATAATGTTATGAGTGGCAATAATTGTATATATAGAGACACATCGGTGAAAAGACTTTCAACATCCAAATCTCTAAAGATTATAAAAATATACTATTATTTATTAGTTATAGACATTAGCTAGTGGAAGAATATTAATGTTAGTCATTAGATTTTTTCCAAACAATTCATATATAATATACTGATGAATGTCTTAATTTATAGAACTTGCTTAATAATATAACTTTTTTTATTATTTTAAAAGTTTATACTTAGAGTAAATATTATTCGAATAAGAGCTTAGGATATTTACGACATTTTTTTTTTCATTAATAGGTCACTAATTATAAGATGCTCACTGTTTCTTAAAGGATTATAATATAGATATAATAAATTTTCTATACTTTTAATTATAGTATGGACCAACTTTGTCACTGTATTTTAAAGCTGTTTGTGATGGATGTTCGATGTAGTATTAAGGGATCCAAAATTTTTAATTAGAAATAACGCACTACTACTCAAATATTCCAGATTCCTAATTTTTATACATATTTCTGATATACGTATAAGTATACGTATAACACCTTTATGGTTAAATCTATAACGACGCCAGAACATCTTCTGAAGTAAAGTATCAATCCACTCGCTCATAATATTAGAACAAGTACAATGGATTGTAGATCTTAGAATATGTTTACTTTATGTTAAGGCATCAAAGGAGGTGTTATTAACAATAGATCCTTTTAGAAATAAATTCACTTTATAGTAAGATATTTTAAGAAAGTGAATAATAGGATAAAATATTGATAGAGTATTAGTACTACGTTTATAAAAAAGGTAACCACCTCTACAGAATGACTCAGGGCTAAAAGCAGTACACCCTCATATTGCTAAAGGAGGGGGTTACTCATATTTAGTACGATGGCTAAGACGGAGCCCTTCAAATACCGCAGTGAAATACGCTAACTCATTACTCAACCACTTGCGATCCACAGTTGCGAAAATGAGAGAGCGCCACTTCTCTCAGCTTTCTTTGTGCGACGCTGCTCTGAGCACCGTGGCGGTGTATTTATAATAATAGCATAAGATTAATAATAGATCACAGTAACAGAACTTATATGAGCGGTCTTATAGCTGCTAAGATTCATTTATATTTATTAAACTAAATCTCGTGATAATTTCAATTACACCTCAAATTCAAGTGAATTTACTTATTAAAAATCGACTACTCGAGATCACATGAGTAATTATAGTATAATATTCGCTTGATAAAATCTATTTAATCTATACTATACTCATTGCGTACTACTCGCAGTTAAATTTCAGAGTGTAGAGTGTGTGAGTGGAGTGAGGATGTTCTCTTTTAATATATATATTCTACTTCTTATATACTATATCACGAACTGAATGAACTAAGACTCACGTATCACTTAGTAAGTATTATTTATTAATACTTCAGTAAATATATAATCGTATATAAAGTCGTCCATAGAATTATTATAATGAGAGGGCAAATGATACACACAATTAGAAATATTTATTGAATGTCGAGTGTATTATAGAGAACCGCCACAGTGGACTTATATGATAGGAGAGCATGATATGTTTTGGTTAATGTATTCTTATTTCAAACAGATAGACGAGTGAAGATGTGGCTGTAGCTCGTGAAGTACGTTTTCTTTTACTAATCTGTACTCATTCTCTCCATGGTGTTGATGTGTTGTGCGACGATTTACTCTTGTGTGTAGTGATTGCTCGCAGTAATGTGTATTTTATCTTGTTGATAGATAGATATATATATGTATCTAAGTTTAGTTTTAATGGTAGTTTACAGTAACTTTCTATGAGGCTACACACGACAATAATCCATGGATTAAGTATGAAAGAGATGTCCAGCAATTTATAAATGTTTAAAATTTAAACATATGTCTCCTAGGATCCGCAATCGAAATTTTTTTTACACTCATTTAGTTTCGAAACGTCACTTTTTGAGAACCGAGAAGAGACACATCTCTACTCTCTCATAATACAATCCTCCGATTTCTCAATGCAGCATATATTACAATCAGGATACTTCTCTATCACTTATCATATACGATAGGTCAATAGTCTTCTCTTCTCTTAGTGTCATACTTGTGTCCGTCCTGTGTGGACATCATCTGCTTTCTTAAGGAAACATGACTACTCTCAGTAATTCTCTATACCTATATACTCATATAATCGAATGCTGTCTACACTTTTTGTGTAATCACATTTTTAATAGAATTATACATAAAGTCAACGTAGGTTTACTTTTAACTTTTCTCTAACTTTTAAAATTCAATAATTTCTTGCAAGGTATTTGGTATTATCTCTAGGTTATCAATACCATTTCTCTTTCATGGTGCTAAATAACCTCGTCTTCATCATACATATATTCTTATACTATATTAACATGGATACAGAATATACCTACTACTGTTCACTTTGTGAATAGTCAGTACCAGCTCGCTAGGGACGATAACAGCTCTTGCGTCTCTTTCGCTAGTTTTATTTCATCACTCTTAATGTGAGGTTTCTTCTATTTATTCTGGAGGAGTGGAGGAGAAATTCATCTTTAAGGAGCAGAAATGACTCCCCTTTATCTGAGGAGGCTTGAATATCAACTAACACTCATATGTTGTGAGCAGATCGCATAAATCGCTAGATATTGATTTTTTAGAAATATGCTATGAAGAATTTAGCTCCTCCAAAAATTTCGGATTTAAACTATACGAATCCAAAAGCCAGATACGAATCCGAGACTATCATGGGTCAATGATCATTTCTAGAGTCAGATTTCAATAACAACATATTGAACTGTTCTAAATTTTACCAAAGATAAATCATTATCTTTGGTTTTAGGGCTTCACAAGACGCAATTTCAAAATTTAAATTTTATTCTGCTTTTATTACTGTTAAAAAATATTAGGAACTTATAAAATGTGAAATCACCGCACCTTCGTTAACATAAAATAAACACGGCACACATCTACTCCACCACAGGTCTGGTGTTAGGGTGGAGCAGCGACTATTTATCTTATAAAGTTACTTATTAAAATTCGAAAATTTTTAACTCATAATCTTCCTATAAACCTTATATAAACGAAAGAACATGAACGTTTATTTAGAACTGGGTTTAAACTTAGGTATATTATATGAAATAATGAGTAACTTAATTAACAACTCAGATTACAGATGGTTTGAAGAACCTTTATTCACTCAGAACATTCAAAAAACTTTGCAAATAGAAAAGAAGAATTAAAAATTAGCTAATGAATAATGATTTTATAATACTTAATTAATAAACCTCTTTAGGATTTAATATTCTCCCTGAAGAAGCTTTTTAAAGAATCCTTTTAAACTCAACGAAATTAAAAGTGACTGCTATTAAATCCCTTTAATCATACAAGTAACACTAACTATATAGATTACTATGTTATATCTATAATCTTTACCGGGTGATTTCCCCCTTGGCACCAACCTCGGAACGCGGCTTGAATAGCACACCACTAGGGACCCATGTTTATTGTTATAACTCATGTTTTGTCTGAGCGCTTCGTTTCCCTTTCAAGTTACGGCCGATTGAAGGTAACCTCAGTTTGTTGTGTGACGCCGTACGCATGTAAGGTTAGTGGCGATTTAGTTTCTATTGCTTATATGTGTTTGTGCGTGTGTCATCATGTGTTGTACGCTTACGTCCTTCGAAACTGTGGCAATACTTTACCTACCTTGCCCAATTCATAATCGTTGTACTTCAGTACTCGTGTAGGCTACAATTTAGACGAATGGATTCAGACCGTAACTACTCTTCCCGAGTTAACACGCCGATCTGATAATGTGTTAACGAGTGCAGGCAAACGGAAATGGCGAAAAAAGCGCACCGTCATGTCGGGAAAGGTTTCCAAACAGAATCACCCACCTACATAATGTTTTGCGTCGCGCTTCGAGAAAATGGGATCCCTTGTCCCCGTGCAATTGGTGGCCAGAAGACTCGCAATACGAGTGACTCCTGCATTGAAGAAGAGGGTGTTTGAAGAGAGTCGGCCAATGACCCGTGACTAGCCACACGCGCCATTGCCAGGTCATGGGTTCATTTCATGATCGTCTGTGGTTCGGGTCTTGCAGAGCAAAACAGCAGCATACCACTAGCTACAGAAATTACAAGGGATCTGGACCAATACGACTTCACACCCATGTGCGATTTGCCGGTGGTTTCTGCATTTCTGCAACGGAGCATTGATAATCTTGCCTTTCCCTGCACATGTCTTGTTTACCGATGATGCGTGCTTCACACGTGATGGCTCCTTCAACAGCAGAACAGCCACATATGGGACGAAGGACAAATCGCGCACGTAATGCTTCTTCAGAGTTCACACAGGCAAAATTTCCGTAAACACTGGGTGGAATTTTTGGGGATTTTATTCTGCTGGAGCATGTCTCATTCAACCGTTTTGGATGGACACTGCGTCCTGCCAACTACGCCAGAAACAAATCTTCCCGCAGCTCATGGACGCATCACCTTGCTAGCGCAACAGAGAACATGTGGTTTCCAATATAGATGGCGCTCTAGCGCCAAGGCATTCAGCCACAAGTCGGGCGCATCTGAAAGAGGTTCTAAAAAAAGACGCTGATAAGACGTGACGGCGGGGTATGTGTGTTGATGAATGAGAAGATTGAGAGTTAGAGGAGCTAAACACTGTTGCAGTGGGCCTGCAAGAATCACCCGATCATCCTCAGTGAGAAACACAAAATTCACGCCCACATTCTTTAAATAAGCAACAGGGATGTAAACGTATCCCATTATATTGCTTGCAAAGAGATCATATACGTGTGACATTTATACATTTTAGCAGAGTTTAATAAGCTGACGAATTGGACATCAGATGGGTATTAATGAAGTGATCTCTATGGCCTTATCCCAAAGGTTCACAAGGACACTGAGAACCCCACCCGTTTTATAACGAACGATAGTAAGTATGCGAATGGAGTATAGAGGCAACCTGCATTCAGGTGACTCATGATATCTTCAAATATATAAATAAAACCTAATGTAGACCAACCCACTTTTATCAATCTAACGAAATTTGTAGTTAATCAACAGAATAGAGTTTTTGGAAAAACTGAAGTGCATATCTATTAATGGGCATCACATATCTACGATGTTACACAAAAATTTTAATACTCTATTGAGTTGTGGAAAGTCGTTTCAGCGTAGGCTTTTCTTCACTCAGGTCTTTAATAAACTATTACGATCATGGTTGAAAACACTGCCTCTCTCTATCGATCGACTGATACCACCTAGACCATAACCCGCATAATGAAGGACTAGTGATCAGAGTTATAGTTCGACATTTTACATCATGTGGATCTCTAAACGAAAACACCGTTTAGCTCAATGGTGAAGAACGAATAGTATTCACAAATAACTTGGTGTTTCAATTCTATTTGTGAGAATAAGGGAACATAACTGCAATATTCGTATGCTTCACACTTCTCTCCCTACACCTACAAAATTGGGTACCCATAAACGCCACTTCTAAGATACATCAACTCAGAGCTTTACAGAATTTCTCAAAGTCTTGTATAATTGCGACCCCTTTTTGAATTATAAAGCAAATTAAAAGATATATATTTGCTACATATATGAACTCCTGACTAACACCAAACTACCTTTTCCCCAGTATTATTAATAGCGAGAGAGCCTATTACCACCAAGACACTTTAAATCCATTTATTCCGCAATACTTGTATATATATATTTATATATCGCAATTATTTAGATCTCTTGTATCATTTTGGTTATTAATAAAACTTCGAAAATATTAGTCAGAAAAAGAGGAAGAAAACAAATTAATTATCCAATCTAATTTGAATGAACATAGTTAACCATGCGCAATAAGACGCGGCGCAAGGCGTGAGTATTGATGAACTTACACTAAGCCATCTGAGAGAGCATGTGTGAGCTCGTGCCGTGTTTCTACTCGTGAAGCGCTTTCCGGATGTGAAGAGTAGTAAATCGTCTGCTGTCACCCCCACGATTTTAAACTGTCTGAAAAGTGGCTGTTAACGCCGTATATATTGGTACATGCAACGAATACCCTCAACATCGAGAATGTTGCAGCTAAGTATAAGCCGAGTAAAATCTTTCAACATTTTAAGGAGAACACCTACAAAAAATCCGATAACAGCATAAAACAGGCTTCTGGCCTTACCCCTCACATACTATATAAAAGCTAAAGAAAGATTGTTTATGAATTGCGCCTTTTTGGAATCATTGCGTCTAAGAAAAATAAACCAGTAATTAACAATAAAATATAATAAAATGCTCCCCAACTTTTTACGAATCCCAATCTTTGGTATAACGAAACAAGTCTAACGCTAGGTTTAACTTGGTGGAATATACTATAATTACATATACTTATTGTTTAAGTGTTAATTTCCTCTACATGTTTTAGGTGTGAGGGAGTATATTAAATTTTACCTATTATCTTATATATATAGCTTTATAACCATACTATGTAAAACAAAATTAGACATTATCCTGATGTCATCTAGAGTGTACCGGACGCTAACGCACTGGATACTCGTTATTGAAAATCAATAGTTGTTTTTTTTTATGAAAGCTGATATGATTAATATAGATACAGTTCTCTAGACAGCCATCACAATACATTTAGGAGGCTTCTTCGCACACAATGCAACAAGATCTCTATAGTTGACTATAGTGTGAATTTTGCAACTAATTTGTACTGATTCACTCTATTATATTATTACACTATGAAATTTGTTGCTTTTATTTGCTTATTAGTTCACATTTACTAGTAAGTACTGATTATTATTATTATTATTACTTATTATTATTATTTATATAAACTTAAATTTTAGTAATTTTCATTTTTTGCATTATAAAATTGGTATATTTCATATTTATTAAAAACTTATTAATTTATTTTATTTATTTATTGTATTATTATTATTATTATATATTATTATTATATTAATAAACTTAAATCATTATAATTTTCATTTTTTTTGCATATCAAAATTGTATATTTTATATATTATTATATTATTTAATTATTATTATTATTATTATTATTATAATAGATTATTAATTACATTATTATTATTATTATTTACTTTATTATTATTATTATATATTTAATCTAATTATTATTATTATTTTTAGTTATATTTAACGATATATCTAAGCACTCATAATAAAGCAATTATATATAATAAAGCAACTAATTATTAATCAGCAATTAATATTTTACTTAATCCCTTCTTCTTGATGATATTTTAAACACAAAGTTAGAGAGCACGTTCGTTAGAAGCCATAGACCACATATAACTTACCAATCTATAAGGTCAAATCCATCGCTTTATCTATTCATAAAATTTATGATACGTTTTAAACATACAATTTGACTCCGCTGAAGTGACAAAGAATCACCTCTTTATCAATTAAATAGGATAGAACGTTTTTTAGCATGTAACTAATTCTAAATTCTTAAACGGCAGTCAAACTACCTAAAATTGATATTTTTGTGTCGTATGTGCTAGAACGAAGTTGAAAATCAATACCCTCTTCTCAATTTCTAACAAGCTATATATTACTAATCTAAGAATTGGTTTTAATGAATGTTCCTCATATACGTCAATAACCTTCCTACAACAAAATTTACCAAACAGTGGAAGTTATGAATCATATTTAGCTGGTCATACAGAGAGAAACAGAAGATATTTTTTCATAATACAGTAAAATAACCTTTAATTTCTCGTTTGCTCCTATATATAGGCTTCATATATATTATCAATTAACTATTCTACTCCTCATATCAAAAACTAATACACCAAATAATAGGAGTGATGAGATATATATAAGGACATCACACTGTAGAGCTGATGAATCTTTATTATAATCATAATACTAGTTGATCCTCACCTCTAGGATATATATATATTTACTGGTACTAGTATTAGGGTAATTTTAAGTGTTTACAGTTTATATATGTGAGTTATAGTTAGTGTTTAATGGAGTTATAGGGTATTTACCCTCACTAAAAATTTAAATGATAATTTTAATACAATAATATATATTATAATACAATATATATATTATTTACCTATTAATTATTGTGAGTGAGTATATTTTCGCTCCTGGAGTCAACCCCTTATAAATAGCCTATATATATATATTATAAGTATTATTATATATAATTATATATTATTATAATATATATATTATATATTATATATATATATATATTTATTATTTATATATTTATATAGTTATACAGGGCGATTCAAAACTTGCGACAAGATTGAATAAAGGAACTTACCGGAAAATGTTCTAATTTATGACAATGAGGAGGAAATAGGCCGAAGATCAGAAGATAATATATATATATATATATTATATATATTATATATATGTTTATATTATAACTATTACTATATTATATATATATACTATATATATTAGGGTATAATCTATATATAATATATATATATATATATTATATTATAATATACATATATTATCTATATATATATATATATATAGAATATATATATATAGTCTATATCTATTAAAATATATATTAGTTTATATATATATATATAATATATATAGTATATATATATATATATATATATACTATATATTTATATATTATATATATATATAATATATATATTATATCATATATATATATATTAGTATATATATATTTATATATATATAATATATATATATATATTTTATATATATATATATTATATATATACTATATATATATATATATTATATATATATATATATAATATATTAAATATATAAAATATATATAATATATACTCACTAATATATATATATATATATATATTTATATATAATATATATATACTTATATTATATACATATATATATATATAATATATATATAACTATAGTTATATATATCTTTCTTATCTTAAATCTCTGCCCCGAAAAACCTTTCTGCTACTACAATACACATTTAACATATATATATAATACTATATCTCTATAAATATATATATATATATATATATATATATATATATAATATATACATATCGATATATATATATATATATATATATATATTCTATACTATATATATATATATATATATGATATATATAGTATATATATATATATAGTATTTTATATATATATATATATATATATATATAATATTATAGTATATAATATATATATATATATATATATATAATGATATAATATATATATTTATTATAATATTATATATATATATATATTTATATATACTATATTATATATATAATATATATTCTATATATATATATATATATATACTAATATATATAATATGAGGTATATATATATATTTAAATATGATATATTATATTATATATTATATATATATTATATATACTATATATATATATATTATATATATATATATAATATTATAAAATATATATTATATATATTATATATATATATCGTTATATATATATATATATATATATATATATATATATAATATAAATATATATATAATATATATATAATATATATAACTATATATATATATTATTATATATTATATATATATATATATAAATATTATATATATATATTACTATATATATATAATATATATAGTAATATATAATATAATATACGTATATATATTAATATTACTATATATATACTATATATAATATATATACATACCGTATATATATATATATATATATTATATATATATATCTATAATATATATATAAGTATATATATATATATATCATATATATATAATATACTATAATATATATTATACATATCTAAAACACGTTTCCCCTCAGTGTTGAGGCACGCTCCATGTTCAACGCTATTCCAAAAAAGGCACCAGCCGCTCTGATTCCTTCTTAACTATCGCCCTATAGCTCTTACTTGTATTCTATCTAAGAATCTTTGAACTCTTCTCAACTTTCATTTCTTAGATCTCTGGAATCTCATTCACTTCTTTATCCGATGCGCCAAATACGTGCTTCGGCGCTCGGTCTAGCTGGCGATATTAACTTTCCTATCTACTGATTTATGGTTTTCCGCCCTTAGGAATACGGGGAGTTACTTGCGTGGTGGCGCTTGACATAATCCAAAGCATTTGACCGACGAGTATGGCACGCGTCCTGCTCTCCAAGCTCCCTCTTTGGGTTTCCTACCTTCTCTTGCTAATTATTTTTCTAGTTTCTTCTTGCAAATACGCTCAATATCGGCTGTTGTTTGAGGGGCGACGCTTCTTCTTTCTTTTTCTGTCCTGAGTGGTGTTCCTCAGGGTTCTGTCTTATCTCCTACTTTAATTCCTACTTTTCCTTAATAATCTTCTCACCCCTGCACATCTAACTCTAGTCACTCATATGCCGATGACTCGACCCTTCATTCCTTCATTCTTCAACTCATATTCTGCTCCTTTTTGTTCTTCTAGAATTGCCATCTCGTCTTTTATGCTCTTTCCGATTCTATTCTCCGCTGATCTGGATAGATTTTCCGGGTGGGGTCGTCTGAACGTTGTGAATTTAATTCTTTAAAAACCTCAACTTCTACAAATCTCCCTCTTAAAGACACCTTCCAACTTTCCTATCCTCTTTCGACGGTTCTCTCGTCCATCCTGTTGACAATATAAACAATCCTTGGCCTTAACATAACCCAAAAAAATGTCTTGGAAAACCTCACATCACAACCGGTTGCTAGGTGGGCCTCAAAGAAACTGGGAGTTTTTTTTTAGACTGCAAAGACTTTTTAATATCAAATGTCAATTGATCGCAGCTATACAAGGGCTCATCCGCCCTTGTATGGAGTACTGCTGTCATATCTGGGAGGGGGGGCTCTGGTCTCACCCGGCTTTGGATGGGTCGGAGTCAAAGGCAAATGGCTTATAAACTGTTCTGTACTTTCCAGTTTCCCTTGACCCTCTACTCTTTGCGCGGGCGATGCT
>JABUQX010083332.1:12500-17137 GCA_015478945.1 Trachelipus rathkii | reverse complement strand
AATCCATTTTTCCTTTCGTTTTAGGTTCAGGCCTTCTATCTTCCTGCTCATTATTTTCACTAATTTTAGCAACCAATTTTTATATCTTTCAGCATCTCCTGTTTTTTTCTCTATCGCTCTCTCTAATTCCCTCTTTTCCTTTTCCCTATTTGTATTACCTATAGTCTTTCTTTCATCCCCCACATTAGACACTCGCTCCCACATTTCCTTTAACATTCTTTGCCATTAATATTTGAGCAGGCAGTTCTCGTGAAAGTTTTTTTGAGATATAGATAGTACACACTTTTTAATTTCCCCCACCTATTCAACGGATTATTCTTCTCCATTTGGCAAACACTATCAAGGGTTCGTTACCACACGCACAAACCCAATGTTATCAGGTTATTCAACCTTATTAAACCTTTCTTTTATTCTTTTTATTTGCCAATGGAGAAGGAATCAACAAGACACTATTTTCTAGTAAATATATTTTAACAAATCTCACATAAAATAAACTCTCTTCCCTGATTGCTCATAATTCAACTCTAATTAAGAATATCTACAAAATATCCCCTATCAATCATTAATAAGAAATTATATCAAAAATACGATATGTTTCAGCGTTACTATAGTAACGAGCCTAACTCAATTATTTCCCAAACAAATAAAAATATGCAATATGTACATATATATAAATAAGTCACGATCGGTTTCTTTTTCAATAACATGTTAAGCACTAAACAATTTTTCTACAATTTAGTTTTATTTACGACCAACTATGCAGCCGCAATGTTTATAAAACCTGGTTAGTTTTTTGAACTTGCCAGAAGATCTTAATTTAACGCCATGCAAAATATTAAAAGTTTTCAAAAAATTATCGAGCGGCCATCAGCGGGAAAGGAAAAAGAAAAAGGAAGATTGAGAAAAACATTGCTTTTTCAGTACTTAATAGAGTTAATGAAAATTTAAAATTATGTTATTATTTATCACTGATTATATTTCATTATTATTTATATTATTATATATATATATATATATAAATATATATAATATACTATTATATATATATATTATATTATATATTATATATATTACTATATTATATATATAATATTCTTCATCTACCTTTTTCTCCCCAAGACTGAGGGTGGAAGGTGCGTAACAAAGCATCAGAAAAGAAAAGCCAGCAGAAGAAGATATGACAAAAGTCGAAAGAAAGGCCCCAAGCCCTACCCCCTTTCTGTATACCATTAAATTTAGTAAGGACCGTCGCGAGATCAGAAAATCCACCCTATAGCTTACGGGGATCTGCGACGGACCCTCACTATGGTAAATCGTCAGTGTACGGGTTCATCTCTTGGCTAGGGTAGGCCACAACCATACCCTCTCACAAAAACCCCCGCCATTCAGTCTTATTATGCACCTTTATTTCTTGCTCTGGCCAAACCGCATTTCATTCCTTCAAACACGCTTTACTGACTCAATCCACTTTTTCTTCGATCTCCAGCCGCCGCGTCGGTTTTCAAACACATTCGCCGCACTAACATCCTGCTTAAAAAACGACTATTCATTTTCATCCTTTCCACACTGAGCCAAACCATCTCAACTATACTTTCATTTATTTCTCGCTTACCCCTTTTCTTCACCCAGCACCAACTCTCGTGAATATTGTTCACTCCTCATTTTAAATCAATTCTTCTCACACCTAGGCTAACACTCCCTAAATTGTCCATCTGAACACAATTGAACTTTAGACTCTATACTTCATATATTCGAGCCATAGTCTCACTAACTATACAATAACACAGGGTAACAAACATACAGTCATGTAAGACCCTAGCCGCACTTAAGCTTTAGTCCTTTACACTTCACCAACGATTTTAATTGGCAACCAGGCCACCTTTCCTGCCAATTCACAACTTTCCTACTAAACACTCCATCATCAGTTCCCTTTCCTTTCATACTACACTCTTTATACCCTAATTATTTAAACTCAGACACTTGTTCCAGCTTGCTCACCATCTAACATAACTTCACACTGGGACTGTCCTCACTCACAACCATTAAATTAGACTCTTATCTACGTTACTTTCAAACCCCCTCTTTTGCACAACCCTGTCAAACTCTCTCACATATTCTAATCGTCTTAAAAGTTCTTAAATACATTCTTGACACAAAAATAATCATCCCGCATAATTAAATAGGTAGCTGGCACCCTACCACTCATCTCCCATCATTTTAACACCCTCCCCTGTCAGGCCCACCTTCAATTCTTTCAATACAACCCCACTCATATACAAATTGATTAACCAAGAAGACATAACACAACCTGCCTTTACTCCGCTATTAATACTAAACCAATCACTCTTGACACCATCATTTATTCTAACACGCCTCACTATCGTATTCATTACTTTTGATTCCAGTCAGAAGCCTATCACCAACTCTATATTATCACTAACACCGCCATATTTAAGACCTATCCCTATAACCTAATCATTTACCCCTGTTGCACACTGGACGATTCCGCATACAGCTTATTCTTCCTCCTCTTCTCATGTGTCTGTTTCATTTGCTGAGATAAGATGTAATTGACGATTGTGATCCAGTCATCATGAATACTCCTAAACGCACCTTGATCTCTTCAGCCATCAGTCCACTTCAGTTCATACTCTGCGCACTCTTTTCGGACCAAAACACCATGCATGTATATTATCTTCGACCTACAACACTCATAACTAACATACCCTATAATTTCTACCAGTGTCCCTTTAATGTCCCTACCCTTACTTACTTAAACGTACTTATTAACTGCTCTCCTCCAATCCAATCGATTTGTTTCCCTCCATAACGCTTTATTCCACAACTTCTCAAGATCCAAATTCAATCCACCGATTCTTGCCTCCGATTTCTTGATCTCAACGATAGATATACTATACCTGCAGATTACCATTCATTACAACTTCCTCACTCTACCCATTTCCTGCTCTTTCTAATAACCTCATCCCTCCAAACATACCTATTCCCCTTCTGTGGTATACCATCTAAACCCCACACACAGTCAATTAATTCACATCTCATTATAGTACGTACTGCAATATTATACAGATCTTTCAAAAGTTTATCTTATTTCCCACAACTCCATACATCATTCATCAGTTTTACTAAAAAAACACCTCCCTATTGCAATTATTTCTAAGCAGGACCCCTTATTCTAATTCCTATAACAACTTTTTCGTGCTTCCCTTTCAGAAGAAGCTTCCTCTTATCCCTTGTATCAGTCCCCATTTTCCCTCCTCCCCAAACTGTTCAATTATGAAACCTCATTTCTTTTCTCTTATGTCTGCATCTTTTAGCATTCCTTCTTTTCCGTCCTTATAGTAATTCCAAGCATCTTTTCTTTTGAAAACATTCTCATTTGCTTTTCAGTACATCCAAACCACGCTTTCTTTTTTACTTTTACCCCGCTCTCCCATACCCCTTCTCATTCTCCATCACTCAACTGTTTATCATTACTTACTTCGCTATTAGAACCCACAACTTCCTTTTTGCATGCTACAATTGCTTCAGGATTATTCAGTTTCAACTTGTTCACATTCATATTGATTTTACTTTATTTTGCGGAGCGTTTCTGTTTCTTACATATTATTCCTTTATTTGTAACCCACCCTATCTTTTTAGTACACAATTGTTAGTCTTTACTAATACTTCTCTACTCGTTTAATTTTTGTCACCCAACTTTCTCTTTCCGTATCACCGTTTCTCCTCTTCATATCTCCAACACTCCGTCCCATACTACCACATCGTATATATTTTCATCATATGTATCTACAACATAAACATCGCGTCATTTTATTATAATAATTCCCTAATTTCACTAAAATATCCACTTAGCACTATTGATATTTTATAACATATACTCAATAACGAAATGCTACTTACTTTCATAATACTTCTTGTATATAGTTGGGTAAACAAAATTCAAAAGCATATAGGATCAAATAAGTAAAACAATAACGTATCTATCACTACTTACAATACAATCCTCTTAGAGGTATATATATATAATATACTATACCATTTATAATGGATCATACTTTTGTGTTTATAAGTAATAAGAGTATATTACACCACAACTCTACCCCTCCATCACCAGAAATCATTCCAATACCTATTATTATAGCCTAACCTAATATATATCATGCAGTAAAAGTTCCTTAACGCCCACACGGAACAGGAGCTAAGTAAAACTAAACACCAAACTTAATTTAACCTAACTTTCCGCAGCCCTGTATGATACATAAATAGACGTTTTAGGGTCCCGAAATGAAAAAAAAAAATAAAAATCTAACTCATCTTCACACAACCTTACTCTATGATTCAAGAGCCAACTTACATGATTGATATTTATGACAATGAATACATATTTTTGTAAATATCCTTATATATTATATATAGTGTGTTTTTTAGAACTAGTAAGGATAATATGTAATTAAAAGAATACCCCAAAGTGTATATTATAATATACCGCACCGATGCGCGAGGAATTCAGTATATAATATTATGATCTTTACTCGGCCTTCCGCGGGAACTACGGGGGTAGGACTAATTTTTCCCCCCCTCCGGGGCAGGTCTCGGACCCCCGCTCTTTGGTATTT
>JABUQX010083332.1:0-2500 GCA_015478945.1 Trachelipus rathkii | reverse complement strand
GGACTTGCTCTGGTCACTCTTTTCTAAAAAATGCTCCTGTGACTTCCGAATTGTCAAAGGAGTTCTCAAAATTTCTCAATTGGGGAGGCATGAGAGCGTCAGGTGCTCTTCGTTTTCCTCCATAGGTGTGGTAGTTTTGGGCTTGACCTTGTCGGTGAGCCTGGTGAAGAAATTGCTGGTAAACTCTCGGGCGATCACCATTGCCATAATTGTTTAATGGTTGGGGAATTCTCCACTCTCGGGAAGAATCATCATGATTGGAGAAATGGTTGAAGATTGTCTTGGCTCTTCGTTTACTTTCGTAATTGGAGTTCCAATCGGAAAAATGTAGATCGTCAGGTGGACCCTGATTGTATGGAAATTTTCCATAAGAATGAGAAGAGTAAGTTAGGGCTCTTCTCCTATTGTAATATGAGGTTTGAGCGGTACGGTTTGGTTCGAAGGAAGGAGACGTATGAGAGTGAAACTCAGTCTTCTGGAAATGCCTTAATTGCATTTTATGATAGGGTCACGTATTCTTCGTCACATAAAATCTCTCCGGACGGAGAAGTTAAGAATGGCATCACTTAATATCTTGTGATGGTCTTTTTATTTAATGAGGAACGGGGCAATCGTTATAAAAATGAATTGGCAGTGATTTTGTGGCAGTATGTTTGGAGAAGCCTACCGTATTCTCCGGTTAAATATAAAATGAATGTGCAAGTGCAAGTTAAGAAAAAAGAATATTTCACGTACCGTAATGCGAACTCTTATCGCTCCTCTTCCGGAATTAATAATGGCGTTGGTGTAATGCCAGGAAAGGCAAGGGACGCGCCACTTTTCTCCTATCTTTTTTTGTAGGATTAAGATTTAAAAGCTCTTGTAAACAATCACGGTTTTAATACGCATCAATCACAGAAGAAATAATTATATCCCACTACACCACACCTGGTGAAAAAATAAAATAAAAGAAACTACATAAATAAGTGACCCCAAGGCGTGAAGTAATAATAAAAAGATTAATAACAAATAAATCATCTTTTTTTTCAAAAATTATGAAACATTAAAAAAAAAATTAAAAAATCAATATATCCAAATAAACAAAACATAATTGATGCATGCCGAGTTTTAAGGCTATGTTAAAAATGGTAAAATAAGGAAAAGGTGGTTGTTAAAAAAAATGCGCTAAAGGTAGCTCTAAAATACCGTACAGCGTAAGAATGAAAAACAAAGTGCAACTTAAAATAAATTACGATAAAGTTAGCTCTAAAATCTACAGTGAAAATGAGGAAAAGGTGGTTGTTAAAAAAATGCGATAAAGTTAGCTCTAAAATCTACAGTGAAAATGAGGAAAAGGTGGTTGTTAAAAAAATGCGGTAAAGTTAGCTCAAAAATCTAAAAAGCCGCTTAAAGAAAATTACGAGAAAATTAACTCTAAGGCTACCATGCATCTTAGAATAAGAAGAATACGGTAAAATTAAGGTAAGATCTACCATGCATTTTGAAACGAAACTAATATGAAAATAAGCACGAAAGTTTACAAGGCTGCTTAAAATAAAGATTGCAATACCATAGGATCTAATATACCATGCAACTAATCAGGTCTGCCATGCAGAAAAAAAATACAATTAAAGTATGCTCACTACTACTATTAAATTTTATCCGAGATTTCCGAACGTAAGATGCGTGAAAAATTAAAAAAAATTTATTATAATAATTATCATTATAATAATTATAATATGTTATTATTATTATTGTTAGTATTATTGTTTAATAAAAATTGTCATTATTTTTTTTTTTAATTATTATTATTATTATTATTATTAATATTATTATTAATAAAAAAATCAAAGTTATTATTCTATTATTATGATTATTATTAAAATGATTTTCAAAATTATTTATTATTATTTTTATTATAATTATTTATATAGTTATTATTATAATTATTATTAAAAATATATATTTTTTTTATAATTAATATTATTTCTTATTACCATTACTGTTATAATCATTATTATGATTATTATGATTAGTATTATTATTATTATTATAACTCTTATTATGATGATATTAAAAATTAATTATTTTTTTTTATTTATTATTTTTATTAAATAGATTAAAATGCATGCTATTATATATTTACCTAGATTTCTAATGAGTTCTAGAAGCGTCACTATGCGCGTATTCTTAATTATTTACATGGCAAAATAGAGTCACATATATTAAAAATTATTAAAATTATTATATAGTATTTATTATATATTTCTTACCAAAATTAAACTTCGGTTTAAATATTAAGGTACGGTACGCGACAAATATTTATAAGCACTGGCAACAATTAAAAAACGCCAAAATATATAAAAAGGAATTTATTTGTAGATTTAGTTATCACTTTTTTTTATTCAAAAAAAATAAAAATAATACAGTACTACAAAATCTTAAAATTAAATACAGCCTTTTCACGTATTATTGCCTCCCAGACTGAGCCAAACTGCTATACTATAACTAAGTATTATAT
>JABUQX010083331.1:0-21881 GCA_015478945.1 Trachelipus rathkii | reverse complement strand
CCTAGTGATAGTCCTGGCTTCAATTTTTGGCACAGTGTTCTTTAGTTTTTGAGTGGAGATTTCAAAACATATTACAGAAGCTCACTTTCTCTTCGCTTAATTGACACAATAGCACTTGGAAGTTTGAAGAAGAAATTTATCGAACTTTTTGATTTATTTTTCACTTCTTTTATTATTATCAATTTTGTTGAAGGCTTTATGTACATTTAAATCATCGTCGCTAAGCTGATATGTGGATGATCAGACCGTTAATTGAAAAGCTTACTTAACCTCCTGACGGCAAATTTCTTCATCCAAAAGTTTTTCAGAGTTGAACCACTAGGGTTGTTTATGCTCTGTAAAACTAAACAAGTTTTTTGGCGATAGATTCTTTGTAATACGTCCGGGTGAATAGGATCCATAGTTCATTATACAGGACCATTATCACGTGTCGGTTATTGACAGTTGTATGGACCTGTAGATACATGAGCCTGTGCAGATCTTGAACATTGGATGCTTTTTGATGCTTCTAAAGAACACAGATCAGCATTATTAACCTAAGTTTCGTATGTGAAATTTTAAGATGACAACTCTTGAATTCCTATTGAATGAACTGCATGTAGGTATATATGATCTGATGTTCCTTAACAAATAGTGGGTGCCTTGTCGTCGACATACCTTGTGAAAAGTACGGGGTTAAAGTGATTTTTTCATCAGAGGATTTTGTTTTTCCAGATTGGACATATAGAAGTCAGCAAGTGTAGGTCCAAGTGGTAAGCCCATCGGCACTCCATCAGTTATGTGACGATATATGTGTTTTCTTTAAGTATCCTTAAACGATATTTGAAGTACACAAATTAAATAACAGTTCTCATATGGTCTGTTCTAGTATATTCTGGTGGGGGTAGGTTATTTTGATTGATACACTTCCGTTAAATTATTATGTCAATACGTATCAAGACACGCCGGTTACATTTTATGAACAAGATTTCTTACGATCACACGCTGAGGACGCAATACATTAGTGGCTTCAGTTTTCTAAGTTAATAATTACATAATGTTTGCGTTATTGAATTTAACTTATGAAAAGAGGTTATTAAGATATGGTCGGATACTGCTGTTCAGATATTGGGCAATTTCGTGTGCAACCGTTCCGCACATAGATATTACAGGTGTCAAAGGTGAATTTTCTGAGTTTTTGGGGTTTGTATTTAGCGCCATACCATATATATATAGAGTAAATAACTTATATAGCCTATGCATTCAATTAAGTAGGTAACCGTCAAGCGTACCTATATATATATAGTATATAGTAAGATTATATATAGTTTACTTATATATATAATATATATAGTAGCTATATATATATATTATCATGATACCTATATAGTATATTAATATATATTCCTTAAATATACTAAATCCAGATCTTTGTAATCTTTGTCAGAAGTATTAAGCTTTTGTATTCTGTTTATCATAAGCCGAGTTCCTAGTTAAGCCTATTATTTTATTATTTTTATTATATATTATGTATTATTTATTCATTATTGTGATATTATTATATGATTACTTATTAATTATTACTTATTAAATTATTTTGAGTTATTATTATATCTATTTATTCATTATTATTATTGGCAAACTCATACGTACTAAACTGTTAATTTTATAAATGTCATTCTGGTTTTATAATCAAAAACTGAAGAATTACATTTGCGACAGTTAAAATTTCAGGTAGCGTATACATTTGTTTCGCCGAAACTGAAGATATAGTTTGTGGTGTCATGTATTGCGCGTGTGCGCTGCCATCCTTTTATGTCTTTCACTATACGATGTAGAGGAGTGGTGATTCTTGACCCTATCGGGCGGATTTGGATAGTAAAAAATCAGTATCCGCGGGAGTGCGATTAGATAAAAATCCCTATTCCCGCGGAGATTGGAGCTGCCGGAAGGATGAGGTTTTTAGGTCTTAGCCCAACAACTCAGCAGTAATTCATATTACTACCTATAAACGTACACATATACCTATTATAGTATATTATATATCATATATATTATTAATATACTATATATATAAGCTATAATATAAAATATATTATATAGTACTAATATCACTACTATCATATATTAAAAGAAGTTTCCTTTCCATTTCCTGTCGGAACATATGAAGACTTTTCTTCGCATGGTCATACTTAGGGCGACCAGTTTAGCAAGCCTGGTCCTGACTCCTTTTGCCTGTATCCTACCTCGGTAACCCAGTGATTAGACATCATTATGCGCCTAGAACGCACACAAGATCCTCTTGGTAACCTTTCCTGGGTAGAAACATGCTTGTTGAGCCTTAATATGAAAGAAGATTGCTCAGTTCTACTCACAAGGGCCGATTTAACTACCCTCACCTGAGATATGTTACCAGAGACACTGGCATTGTGAGAACCATTGCGGAAAGAAATTTGTTTTCAAAATGCTCCTAGGTGTAAGAAGAGTTTTCGGCCAAAGAACGGATGCTTGAGACAATACTGAGAGGGCGGAAGCCCTTCCCTACGGCGAGTTGTCTATATATATAGTAAAACCATAAGAAACAAACAATCATATTATATACTATATACGCTTAGTCACTAACTATACTACGATCAATCTATATATATCACTTATATGCACCGGCTACATAAATACTTATAACATATGCAGTACTTTATCATATACCTTACTACTATACTCATATAGTTAAGTACGTTATAGATATCATAGAGTATAATATATCTATATATAATTAATTATACTATCACATTACTATTTACGATAGTAATACTATATACTACATACGACATATCATCAACGAGATTATAGATACTATATAGTACGAAAATACCTACTTAATACTTATATAGGTAATATTATACTATTATATTCATGGGCGTGGCTCGTGCCGTACACCCAATTTTGTAGGTGGTTGCATCTTGAAATTCTCACACCACTACCAGATTATACTAGTAGTATGTAATATGTCATCCTACACTATGATTATAGATATTAAGTATAGAGAGGTATATAGTATATTATACTATAATATACAGTTTATAATATAATATAGTATTATTATATATATTATACATAGAATAAAAAATATTTAATTTTAAGTTTTTTGTTACTTACCTATATAAAGTATAAACATAAGCTGAACTCAATTTCTTTTATTTAAAAGAAAATCGGCTCGCCGTTCATTATAAGTGCAGCAAACTTTTTTTCAATAACTTTGCCGACTTAAAATCACCACAACTATTAACGATAACAATCCTTTTCTAATAGGAGCAATTGCTTCCAATGTCGAAAGCTGTCCGTGCCCCATTGATATTTCTCACAAATACGTCTTAATCCTGTTTAATGTAGAGAGAACACGCTCAGCTTCCTGGATGTGGTCATCGGTGGATAGTTGACGAAGGGTACTCTTTAAATATTGTTTTACCACATTTCACTTGAATGCCTGCTCTTCTAAGGTTATTTTCACTATATGCAATCAAGAACAGCTACAGTACTTCCGGATGACCGTGAATACGATGAATATTCTTTCAGCCTTTGCTGCAAAATGTAATGAAAGTCTGCCCGTCCATGTGGCTTCTTTTATGTGAAGCGAGGGGGACACTTTACAAGTTCTTTTAAGTTTGGGCAGGTATAACGTTGGAATACTACATTGGCAAACCACTTTCAGGCAGAGAATACATTCAGAGTTAGCACGACTTAGCGCCATGACCTGTAAATTTAAAGATCTGTCTTTTCATCTGAAAAATTATTGTGTCACATATTTCTTTTGCCCCTCTACTTAAATTGGAAATACCTGTTGTTCTGCCTAACTTCTCCGTATTTGCATCATTGCGAGCTGCTCTCTTGAAAACGTAAACTTTCCTCTTGAGGAGAGCAACTTCCCTCAAAAGTACTCAATGCCAGATCTTAATTCTGCTGGGGTCAATGTTTCTCTTTTTGTGAAACTTGACAACCGTGCGCTATAGACTTAATAACTCTTATTACATAGTCTTTTTTATTCCTGGCGAAAATTGATGTAAAATTCGTAGAAAATGCCTCAAATGAAAAATTCTCATGATTAAGCATTACCTACCATTCCGCGATGCTAATTTTTTATTGTCTCTGGTATAATAAAGGGCCTCTACCTACTGTAATATCTTAGGTTGAATCTGTCTCTTCGTCTCCTCCTCCTCTCCTCTCTTTCTCCTCTCTCTCTCTCTCTCTCTCTCTCTCTCTCTCTCTACTCTCTCTCTCTGTCTCTCTCTCAGATATTAGTATATATATACTATCTATATAGCATCTATAGTATCATAGCGATTTCTCGCTATTCATCACGTATATTATATATATATATATATAGCAACTTATTATATTACGTTATATTATATATATATATAATATAAGCTATATAGTATAATATATATATATTATGCATAGAAATTTTTCTTTAGTCTAATTACTCTAAATATTCAAATGAAATATCCCCGATACATAAAAATCTAGATCTGCCCAAGATCGTAAATACAAGATATTAAAATCATACAATAGTTTTTGTCTTAAAAGAATAATAATAATCAATTATATAATAATAATATATAATAATATATAATAATAATTAAATAATAATAATAAAATATATAATAATAATAATATATGGTCCCTATTATTTACGTAGAAATATGTCTAATTTTAACTTCATTTTACTTAACCACTGTTTATAAAAAAAAATTAATAAAATTATTTAAATGCTATTTATCTATTATAATATCTTTTTTTTTTTTACATCTTCATTTTGAAATTTTAGCCCATTGGTTCTGAGAAAACTTTACAAAGACTACACACTAACGCTTTAAAAGTAAAACTGACTGTTGTTGCGACCGATGCAAGCTGTAACGGTTTCCTGGTACGATCAATTTTAATTGAGCGCGCGGCCGGCCCTTCCCTCGATCATGCAAATATCAATTCCAGTTATTAAGGGCAGGGTCCTTGTTCCTTATATTTTCGGTTTCCTGTTTTTTTATATACAACCACCTGTCTGGCTAGGTATAAAACCGTTGACGCGGGTTATATTCTTCACACACATCTCTTCTCGTTCAAAATTTAACTTGACATTGTGTGTAACAGTTCCCTGCAACATCATCATGATTGGTCTGATGATTGCAATAACAGTCTAATTTAATGACGGCTTTTTACTTCATTCCAATAATTTAATCGTACTTGGGTGTATGTATTTATAATGAAGAGTGCAATTTAATTTCTTTAATATTTCATATCCTTTTTAAAAATGAATTAAGCAATGAAAAATAACTTTGTAATGTGTAGCTGCTAGTTGTTTATTAATGAAATCGTGGTTGCGCAAACCTGCAAACAGGCCACGATACTTATGTACTGTATAATATATATTATATATCCTACATATAATATATATATATATATTATATATATATATTATATATTAGTATATATATACGGTATATATATATAGTATATACTATATATATACTATCAGCTATATACACTTTAGGACGCACGATGTAAATTTATCCTAACATCATCCTTCACTACTTGGCTGACACTAATATATTAATCTATATATATATATAATATAAAAGAAAGATATACACTACATACTATAAATATAGTATATACTACTATATCATTAATAGTCATTATATAGATAGATATGGTTATATAGATATTTTAAATACGTCAATTTGTAATATTTATATTTATAATACATCTAATAAACAAATATGCTATATAGTACTTCGCTATCATATTTGAATTTTATTAGTATTTAAAGGAAATGAATAACTTTTATTTTTGAATAGATATACCTGTGTTACCAGATGGCGGGACGTGGACTGTTATCTTACTTTTGCACCCCACTAACATCTCTTTCCCCAGCCGCAACCCATTTGGAAAAAAAGGGTTATATGTAGAATAATATGATATATCTAATGCTATTAATAATTGTTATAGATGTGTAGAAGATTATAAGAAGTGGAGAGATATTTAAACATTGAATTTAACTGTTCTCTTTGCCTCAATAAAAATATTTGAGAAAACTCAAAGATTAGTTGTGCTCCAGAATTGCCAATCTAGCAAAGATTCTCTGCCGATTTGGTGGGAGTTTTCCAAAATAAAAGGAGCAATGGAGGGTGGAGTAGTTGGCATAGGAGTAGATAGATGATAAAGTGACAGAGAGATCATTAATGAAAAGTTGAAAATGAGTTGGTGATAGGACAGAACCCTGAGGAACACCACAATATTAATAGATTTTAAAGATGAACAGTGACCTTTTACTGCAGCTGTTATAAAACATGCAGAAGGGAAATTTGAGAGAAGAATGGAAGTCGAAAGAGAGAAGCTTTGAAATTAAAATTTTGTGGCATACATGTCTTCTCATAACGAATTTTAAAGGAGATCCGAGAAAAGGATAGATCTCGAAAGAGTAATCAAAGTTTAATGGCAGACTCTATCGAAGGTTTTTGCTATGTCCAGCTCTACAGGAAAGAGTTGATCGAAATGCCGAAGATCAGAGGACCAAGAATCAGAGGAAAAGAATAAAAGATCACCAATAGAGCGCACCTTAAAGAAACCGTACTACAATCGGAGCTATATAAGATTAGAATATTTTGAGCTTTCCTAATCTTCCTTTAAAATATTACTTAATTAATAATAAATATTGTCACAAGAACAAAGGAAATCCGGGATCATCTCAGCCCTAATTTAAATTGGAAGAGAATACTATTAAATACACAACCATCAAATCCTAAGCTACACTTTTTAACCCTACAGTCATTATTCCAATATCTTACGTTAAAATAATAATAAAAGATAATTTGTGATAAGCTCTGTTAACATAAGTACAGCTTATATAGTTATTGTAAATTGAGCTAATTGCAATTTCAAAAATAGGTAAATATCTAGATTTGAATCAGTGTATATTTTCTGAAAAATTTTTATGTTCAAAAAAATTTCTAAGTTCAGAAAAGTTAAGTTAAGTAAAGTTTTTAAAGAAAATTCTTTAGTGGCAAGCTTCTGGAATTATGCCAGAAGCTTGCCACTAAACAATTTTCTTAAAAAACTTAACTTAACTTGGTTTTTTTGAACTTAGAATTTTTTTTACAGGCAAAATATTGAGTATCAAATAGTCAAGATATTTACCATATATATATATATAACATAAAATGGGGAAAAACTGGTCAAAATTGGCCTTTCTTTATACCATGGGAAATTATTAATTATTTGACAAAACAAATTAAGATGTTTTTTTTTTTTTTCGTTTGCAAAATTGTTCAATTTGATTTTTGAAAAATTAAAAACTTTTATGTATCTTGGATATATTTTAAATTTCATTGTTCTATACTTTGTTTATTTTCTGGTTACAATGAAAATTTAAAGTAAAATATTTTTAAAATAACTTAAAAGTTCCTTTAAAAATTATTTATAACTTTACTTCAGTATTTATTAATTTTTTTTTTTTTTTTTAGAGAAGTTTTGATCTCTCATAAGGTTTTGGAGACTAGAGACTTTTAATCGTTGTGTTTTTCTTTGAAGAATAAGCCATAAGGGCACATTGGAAGTGTTTCGTGCCTTTTATCGGTAAAAAAAGTTAAATTTTGTCAAAATGAAGGCGTTGGGACAGGTATGTACTTTTTTATATTTATATATATTAGCGTGATTTTGATAGAAGCATAAATCCCCTTTGTTTTATCTGCTTCGTTTTTTAATTTAGTAAATCGAAATGCCGATGAATGTTTATTCCTAGTTGGTTTCTCGGGGTCCTAACTTTCAATTAAAGCCTTTGACAAATTTCATAAGAAGTTGTGTTTTATGCTTCCCTAAGGACATTGAAAATAAACAGTAAGAAGCAATATAAAACATTAGAAATATAGAGACTGTAAGAAGCAACATGGGCCTATCGAGACTGCCCTAGTCAATCTAATAACCAATCGCCAAACATGCTCATGCAATTCCACGAAACACCCCAGGGCTTGTCAATAACCTAGTATACTTAAAGTCTACAACTAAAAGTAAGGTAATATTTGAAAAAAAGGGGATCCTATGAAATTGATATTTTATTAAAGAATTGGGTAATTGTTACCCAGAGGGTTGTCACCCCCGATTTTTATGAAAATCACAGGATATACTCTTAAAAAAATAATAATGAAGAATAGTGAAAACGAAAAATTGTCGCCCCTCTCTTTAGAAAAAAAGTTACAGCCTCTCAACAGTTGTTAAAAATCCAAGACTTTCAATATTGAGTCAATTCCAGGTTAGGTCTCATTTCAGGCCCTCTAAGTCAGGTTATGATAAGTTTTGTTAGGTATACACAGAGAAAATCTATGTAGAATTAACAAATCTTATCATAACCTGAACTAGGTTGGCCCTAAAACGAGCACGAGGCCCACTAATTTTTATTATAAGAAAGTCTATGGGAAAATTTTAACTTTCAGAGGCTGTAACTTTTTTCCTAAAAGAGACTGCCGATTTTCGTTTTCACTATTCTTCATTATTATTTTTTTTTTAGAGTATATTGTGTGATTTTCAAAAAAAAAAATTTTTTGGTTTTTTTTTTAATAACATCCTATGGGTTTTTTTTACAACTTTGAGAGGCTGTAACTTTTTTTCCTAAGGAGAGCGACGATTTTTATTTTCATTATTCTTTATTATTATTTTTTAGGTATATCCTGTGATTTTCATAAAAATCGGGGGTGACAACCCTCTGGGTAACAATTACCAAGAATTGATTTTATTTCTTTTAAACAACCATAAAAAAGAAAGTGTGTTCAAATTAATGCAATGGATATTATTCACTCATTTAAATATAAATAAATTAATTTAATAGGTTTATATATATATATATATATATATATAATATATATATATATAATATATATATATATATATATATATATATATATATTGCGATATATTTACTCATTTTATTTAAACTAAAGAAAATCATAGGGTAGATGCACACCAGGTTGCCTTAAATGCATGGCACACCTACTCTCCAGCGGTGCTGTATTATATGGCACCACACAGCGGAAGCGAGCGCTTCAGTGAGCTGCCTCTGTATTTAAGGTAACCTGCTGTGCAACTAGCCTATAAATGTCCTTTAGTTTAAATAAAAAGAAATATATATGCGTAATTATATAAAAATATTTCATTTTTGAAAAATATTTATAAATATAGCCGATGTTGAAGTTTTTTTTGCATATTTATATTTTTAAATAAAATAAATTTGTACATGGGTATTAAAGATATTCGAAAAATAAGATTATCAGAAAAAATTATCATTCTCATAGGATCCTTTTTTTTTTTTCTCAACTATTACTAAAAGTAAAAACTATAGCTAAAGTATATGCTAACCACTTTACAAACTAATAACTTTATAGTCATAACATGCAGTTTAACCTTAATAATTAACTAAAAACCCACCTATTTGGCTTCGTCAAAATATATAAAATATATAACCTTCCATATACCTATCCATTCCTTTCTTAAATGTTGTGATTGAGTATCACTCTATAACCTCCTGTAGTAATTTTGGTTTAACATTCAAAAAATTAACCTTATTACTGAATGAATCCTTTCTTAGCCTATATCAAGATCTATCAAAATGGCATGTCAGTAATTGTAGTTAGACTTTAGCTCAATTGTGTAATTACTAGCTATATTAAAACTATAAATATTTAATTTAAACAAATGGTGTCCAAAAAAATTATTTGAGGTTTTCTCTACTGATTTTTGCATATTTTAAAATATTTTCAACGAAAAATAAAAAAAAAGCTACAAAAATCATAATTTTACTTAATCTCATTCATGCAGGGATGGTGATCCTATTGAAATATTTCAGATTACAAATTGGTCCTGATACCATTCCTGCTGATTATTATATAAAATGACCTCCTGAATCTGAATATGACCCCATCATTTTTGGCTGAGGCCCCACCTATTTTTTATCACTGATAATTTGGAGGGATGAAAGGATTATTTTAGCCTTTACATTTCTTCTGAGGGGCTAGAGAGATGAAAAGTTTTAAAACATGAACATTTGTAGCAAAGAGGTAAATTTTGGGGAATGATTTGCCCCCTTAAATCAATTTCCATTTTTTTTCTCTAATTTTCTATATATTTCAGCTTCCAGCCCCTCTCATCTGATCCCAAATAATAAAAAAATATATAAATAGTCCTGAATATTCACTGTACCATGCTGGCACTCTCAATACTTTGCTCGCATAGGTTTGCACAGGAATTTTTTCTGGACCTGGCACCATTCTTATTGATAATTATATAAAATGACTTCAATCCAAAAAGAACCCCATTTCCCCATCACCCACCGTTTAGGGGGGAGGCCCCACACCTATTTTTATCACTTCAATAATTTTATGGCCATGAATTTGATTTGAAGGGGTGAAAAGATTTTAGGTGTAAAGAGTAATAAATGTAAAAGTTAAATAATAAATGTAAAGAATAAGTACCTTCATTTGGTGCTTGCTTTTCTTTTGTACCCTGAGGTAGAAGTTTCTCATACCAAAAACTAGCAGTACTCTGCCAACATGCTCGAATTCCACTTCCCAGAAAATCTCTTGAACCTATTGGTCTTGATGGAACCATCTCGATGTTCACCCGGAACTGATCCTAAATTTTTAGGGAAGTCTTGGTGTGAGTAAAGGAAATGCACTTTGAGACATGTTACACCCCATGGCCTTGTACGCTGATAGCAATTCCTCGAAAATGAGCAACATAATCATCACTTTTATTACCCAAAAATTTCTCACGTTTTTGGAATTCAAGCAAAGCTTTTTTTTTCTTTTTGATTCAAGTGTTCCAGAAACATTGAATCTCTGAACAGTTGTCTAATCTGGGGGCCCACAAAAACTTCTAGCTTTATTTTAGTCTTGCTAAGACTAGGAAATTAATTTTCAAAAATTGAAATTTATCACCTGTCATGTCCATTGCTTTCACAAACTGTTTTTTCAATCCGAGTTTGATGTGCAAAGCCGGCAAGTAAATATTTTCCTTCAAACCACAGGATCGTGAGGGCCATTTCTCTGAGAGTAAAACTTTCTTGCAGAGGCCAGTTCCGTACAATGTAAGGTTTGTCTTGGCTGTCCCATTCACATATATATTGTTGCTATATATTATTATTTAGGGAGAATGGGGGGGGGGGGCTAGAATATGTAGAAATTAGTGAAAAAATTGATAAAAAAGACTGAAAAATCTATCATTTTTCAAGATTTTTTTTTTTTTATTCAATTTAAGGGGCAAATCCTCCCCTAAAATCTACCTCCTTGCTACAAATGTTCATGTTTTAGAACTTTTCACCTCTAGCCCCTCAGTAGAAATGTAAAGGCTAAAATAATCCTTTTCATCCCTCCAAATTCAGTGATAAAAATAGGTGGGGGGGCCCTCGCCCAAAAATGGGGGGAAGATAGGGGTCGTATTCGGATTCAGGAGGTCATTTTACATAAGAATCTGCCGGGGGTTGAAAATTTTTTTTTTTTGCAGACCAGTGTTAACGATAAATTGATTAAATTTTGATAAAAATTTTTTTTCACGATTATTAATTTGATTTTAGAGATAAACAACGTAAATATTTAAAAAATATATATATTTGGAAGTCTAGTTTTAATTATATAAATATAATATATATATATTATATATAATATATATATATATATATATATTATATATATATTATATATATAGTATATATATTAGTATATACCAGAAAAGAGGCTGATACCCTTTTTTTAGTGGCTGATACCAATGCTTTTATTAATATATCAAATACATAGTAATAAGAAAACATTTGTGTACTGCTAGCAGGGTTGGCACGATTGGGTTGTCCCCATTGGTTTTTTTCATTAAAGCCCACCTTGAAAAACCCACCACTGGATTTTATTTTAAAAAATGTAAAAATGAAGGATAAAATTTAACTGAGGACAGAAGGGTAATTAATTGAAAAATGGTAATATCTTGATGTTTAATTTCTTTATTGTTAATTTCAACTTTTTTGAAATCTTATCTTACTAGTTAAATTGCACTTTATTATTATTATTATTATCGGCAGTAACATTGCTCACTCCAGACAAAAGGGGAGTCGCAAAAGAGCCCTAAGCTGGAGCTCTGTGGCCAAGACATCCCACACTCAAAAACACCCACTAAACTAGGTGACAGTTGTTACTTTCGAAACTCACATGAGTGACATGACCTTTGCTATAAATTGCTGAACACATTGACAAGTGACCCCGTAATCATCAAAACCCCAAAATCTAGATGCCTATTTCAATTGAATGTTACTAGATGGCTACAGCAAAGTGATTAACAATAGACGAATTAACATGTAAATATAAACCTTCATAATTGGATCCACTTTAAAACTAATAAATAATTAAAAAAGATTATAAAAAACATTTATATATATAATAATAAATATATTATATATATATATATATAAAATATATATAATATATATATATTATATATAGCGTCAGGCGGGGGACTGGGCCCGCCTCTTTAGGAGGTGAAATTCGGTCTCCACTTCTAAATTAAAATAAAAAAATAATAAAAAAAAAAAAAAAAAAAAAAAATTCGCTCATTTTAAGCCACGTGGTAGTACTTCGTTTTATTTAGATCATATTTTATTCTATAAAAGCTTTTAATTTTAAAAAATGTTAGAAATTAGGATACAAAATGTTTCTTCATAGAATTTCACTTTTGAAAAATTGTTTGTTGTTTTAACTTCGTTATAAAATGAAAAAATTGGGATCGATTTTAATTATTTTTTCAGTGGATACACACGAGTAGTTAGTTTTAAAACTGGCAAAGTAAATTTTTTGATCCAAACAGTATTTGGCAAAAAACGGGGCCTAACTTGTCCGATTCACCACGCCGTAAAAATTGATGATGGGTGCGCTCGGACCACCATTGTTTTTCGTATTTTAGGTATTATTATTGACGATTTTATTACGTATAATTAATTTAACACTTATAAAAAGGTTACCTTAATTAAGTTGAAAATTTTTTTAAAAAATAAAATTTTAATTAAAAAAAAAAAAGTTCAAGAAAGTGTCAATTTTGGGCGGAGAGAGGGTGAATCGGACCACCTTATTTATATCGTATTTTATTTATCATTTAATTGATGCATTTATTTACTTATTATGAATTTAATATGATAATAATTATTATATTAAGTAAAAATTAAAATTAAAATTGAATTATACAAAGACTGAATTTAAACAGATTGTCCGAGTCACCCCTCAATGTGGTCCGCTTCACCCCTCCACGTCAGGCTGACTCGCGTTATTCAAAACTTTTAATAAAACTTTTATTATTAGAATTACATTATTTTTTTGTGTGCTTATGCCCGACTATAGGGCCGTGATTTACAAAAAAAAAAAAATTATCAAAAAGTGCATTAGGTTAGAGTCGGGAGACGAAGTTTATACCTAAAGTGGGTTCCAGGTCATATCTGCCAACCTATATATATAATATATATAATATATATATATATATATTTATATATATATAGATATATATATAAAAGCTTCGTAATTGTCAAGTTCTGTTGATTTTGCCCAATTTTACCTGGGTTTTTTCGGGTTTTATATGAAAAAGGACAAAAAACCCGGGGTGGGTTGGGCTTTTTCAAAAAACCCGGGTTTTATACCAACCCTGACTGCTAGGCAACTCAGGATTGCATTCCCTGTATAACCAATACTTAGTCATTTATTTCGTATTTGGTTGTGCCCAAGTATATTTTATAAATTAAAGTAGTATCTTTAAGGAATAATAAATGCAGATATAATATTAATAACTTTGTGTTTATTCAAAAATATTCTATTTTCCAGTAAGTATTAACAAAGTTTAGCTACTAGCTTTCATGTTTTAACATAATTACAATTTACAAGAAGATTCTTTACTAGCTACAATATAAAGAATAAAAATAATAAAAGAAGAGACCTCAATTAATCAGCTGAAAAGACAAAATAAAAAAACGCTATTATTCAAACATGACAATAAAAATATACTCCTTTAAGAATAAAGATATCATTCAATACTCAAATTCTATAATTCTTAAATTGTGATGCAAAAATATTAAGCTTTCACTAGTATCTGGCGAGAGTGTTCCTTTTTGGGGTGTTTACATTCCCACCTACACTAAAAATACTCTCACTCTCGACTGATGAGGGAGGGGTGTTTACATTCCTACCTACACAAAATGCACTCACTCTCGACTGATGAGGGAGGGGCTGATAAATATTTGCTTGCAAGCACTGATAATTGTGGAAACCTTGGCCAATTTTCATGCCACCACATGAAAGGATTCTCTCCTGTAGGTAGCATCTCCATATTTTCGTAGAGCCTCGGCTCCTCTTTCACAGATTGCAAATTTGAATTATTTGTTCCTTGATGATTGTCTCTTCAGTTTTTTCGATGAGGTTCCTTGGTGTGATTCCTTTGAAGGTGAATGAGATGCCAATTCAATTTCAGCCATGAACTTATTAAAGTCTAATATCCGAATAATCTTCATCTTCAGTAGGTTTATTTGCTGAAAAGCCACCATTGTCACTATCAATGCTATTGCCAGGGGTTGCTGAAAAGGCATCTACCACTTCTGTGAATCTTTTTTTTTTGTCACACGAGCAAGCTCCTCTGTTATGCTATTTAAATGCATTCTAGAAGTGGTTCACTGTCAGAGATGCCATTCTTGTGGGGTTTCAGCTAGTTTAAGGAATTCCTTATTAGAACCTTTTACATATCAAAACTAGATTTATTGAATCTAGTTTCTCAATTCTTCACCCAAAAAGTAAGAAGTATTTTCCAAGTATCGACCATACTAACCAATACTGATACCAAAAAAAAAGTTCCGATACTGATACTATCATTACATCCCTAATATATAAAATATGATATTATAATATAATATATATATTATATAATATATATATATATATATATATATTATTATATATATAAACCATCTAGGTTTAAGTAAAACTTTTTATGGCAACCCTGTAGGCCTAGCTTGGTTTAGGTTAGGCACGATAGTATTCAATGACCCATATACTGGTAGGTTAATTCTTTGGTTGTAGGTCCCTTCTAGTAAGGTATAAGATTGTTAAACAGGGTTCTGAAAATATGTACTTAAACACTTTAAAAAGACCTATACAAACTTTATTTATAAACATAGTGCATTTTAAAGGCTTGATTACAGAAATACATGTATTTAAAGAATCCATGTTGCAAAAATGCTCAAAATGAATGATGCCATTGTCCAGACACGGCGATAATGTGAAGTGCCTAATGAGTTCGCAAACTGATCACAAAGAACGTTTATTTGAATGTCTTTCGACATCTTTTCGATTTCCAATTTCAAGGGATTTACTTTTTGGTTTTGAGTGATAAACTCTGTCTTGAGGTATCCCCATAGAAAGAAGTTTATTGCGTGAGATCTTGTGAACATGCAGGGTATTCAATACTACCCCTTCGTTCTTTTGGAAATGCTGCATCGAGGTGAGCTCTTATATTGCGTGGTAGTGGGGAGGTGCTCCATCTTCCTGAAAGTAAATCACGTCGTTATCACCAAATATCTTGTCAATGTGTGGACGACAGACCTCCGTTGCAGCAAGGTTTAGGTATTATCGGACCGCCCTCTGTAAAAAAGAATGGATCCATTGTGCCCAATGCTTGAAATCGCTACACGCCCACATTTACCCCTGTTAGGTTTTAATTTATGGAGATTATGGAGCCATTTAATTTAAAAGGTGGCCTCATCGCTCCAGGACAATTTTGGTTGTGGAAACCCTTGCATCTTTCTGCACATTAGCTCATCATAAAATGTTAGGTCTCCGGTCCGGATCGTCTTCATTGAGAGCATGGGGTAGTCTTGGTATATAGCATTTCCAGGGTAGACGCTTCAAGATGCCATGGGCGCCATCTTTTGAGATCTCTCCTGAGCTGTTTGTTGTAGAGATTTCTGTGGGGATCGGATAAGGGTTTCCTGTACCTGTTCTTCCTTTGCTGGGTTGGTGGATGTCCATGGTCATCCAGAACATTTCTTGTTGACATTGTGAATGGTTCCATCTGCTTCAAATTTCTCTCTGATGCGGACAATGGTCCGGTGCGTTGGTGGTGGTTTATCGAACTCCCTTCTGAACCGTCTTTGCACTTCCATGGTGTTTCCGGTGGTCCAAGCATTTAAGGACATTTTCTCTTCAAAGCCAAGTTGATATCCTGCCATTCTGTTACATTAGTTACACCTGAAAAAACAAAAAGCAGTCATTGTTAGTACATTTTTTGAGACTATGTATATATAGATTTAGTATATGTATACTTAACAAAAAACCGTATATCATGACGTTGAACTAGGATGTCTCTGTATAACGTAGTACTACTCGAACCTGTATGATGTCATGTCTGTAGGCTTAAACCTAACTAGATGGATCTAAGTGCTGTAAATGTTGAGCCTACCTAGATGTTTTGATTGTCAATATAGTATATATATTATATATATATATATTATTATATATATATAGTATATATATTATATTATATATATATATATATAGCGTTATATTCATTTCTTAATTTTTTTTATATTGTATGTATAAAAAAAAAAAATAAATAAATTCATTTTATATTTACGTAAATTGTCTATACAATCTAATTGATAATCAAAAATTATTAGTTCATTGAAGAAATTTTAATGAAATTGATATCATTAATCGGGAAAAAAAGCATGATAGGTTAATCCCTATATAACTGTCAAGGTAATAATTAGTTTTAGCTCAATGCTAGAAAAATAACTTTTTTTTTTAGAAGTAATTGATATTTTGATATGGGTATGAAGCAACACTGCCACATGTTAATAAAAAATTACCATAATTACGATATATTTATAAGGAACGTTATTCGGTTTTCATTTGTTTCTTTTACATTAAAAAAATAAGTAAAGTTCTGATGTTTTAAGTAGACAGATTTTCTGTCTACTTAACAAAACTTATAACCTAAACTTATATTGGGTCCTAAACCAAATGATTAAGCAAAAAAAATATCATAGAGGGAATATTATATATTATATTATATATATATATATATATATATATATATATAATATATATATATATAATATATATATATATGATATATATATGAAGATTGGCCTACGAGCTTCATTCAGATCAGGGCATGAAAGATATTGAAAAACAAAACTATTGAAAAAAATTATTTCTATTTCATCATGATTAAACTAAATCAGTTGACTAGTACAAATGCCAAAAATTTAGCCATTTGAAAAATATTCAGAATGTTATTTTTTATATTTTAAAAATATATACAAAATATACGTAAATCAGTAGAAAAAACTTTAAATTATTTTAATACCATTTGTGTAAATTAATGTTTATAGTAATTTAGTATTTACAATAAAATTTTTTGAAAGGGGATTTTTTTTGGGGGAAACTTTTCCCCCCAAAAGCAATTACTGGCATGCCTTTAAGTTGTCTTACTAATGGCCTTCTGTCTGATAAGAAGAATTTTGGTCTCTGTTTTATCAATAGTTATAAATATTTTGTAGACTTGTATAATGTCTCTTCTGAGAAATCACCTTTCTACAGAAAACATTCCTAAATCCATCAGCCTAGACCATGTATGGGAGACCAGGGGGCACAGTAAGAAAATTAAGAAGTCATGCCATCTTTGATATAAGAAAGCATTCATTCAGTTAATAGGGTTGTTAATTTTTGGAGTAATAGTTTGCCATAGGAGGCTAAGTGCAGCTCATTTGCAATATTTAAGAAAGGATTGGATAGGTTTATGGATGTTTTGGGTAACATATACTATACTATTTTGACTAAGCCAAATTGCCGGGTTTTTAGTTACAGTAGTTAAGGTTAAACTGCATGTTATGACTATAAAGTTATTAAGGCTTGTAGTATGGTTAGCATGTACTTTTGCTATAGTTTTTTTCTTTTAGTTGTAGACTTTGTGTATACTGTGTAAGTTATTGATAAGCCCTAGGGTGATTTATATATTTGCATGAGCATGTTTGGTGATTGGTTCTATTAGGTTGATTGGGACAGTCTTTATAGGCCCATGTGACTTCTTACTGTCTCTTTATTCTATGTTCTCCTCATAGCTCTTACCCTTCAAACCCAGAAATAATCCTTGTTGCTCTACATTACACTCTCTCTAGCATATGTCTTTCCTTAAATAAAGGGGCCCAAACTTGTGCACAATACTCTTAATACTAGCCTAACATAGCTATTATACAGTTACTATAAACTCTTCCTTGTTTGTAAATGACATTGGCAATTTAATATACCTTAGCAACTTATTAGCTTATCCTTGCTTGCAAGCACTGATTAGCTACTTTCAAATTACTGCTTATAATCACACGCAAATCTTTTTCTTGGTTAACATACTCAAGCCAATTCCCCATAAAACGTATTTAACTTTTGAGTAACCTAGGTGAAAGCCATCTTACATTTTTTGCTATTAAAATTCATTTGCCACTTATCTGTCCACCCAAGAAGTTTATCATGATAATTTTAAACCTTTATACATCCAACATTTTTCCTTACTGAGGGAGGTAGCCACTTTGGTATCATCGGCAAACTTAGAAACCTTACATTTAAGTCCCTGGTCTAGATCATTTATATGTTTGAGGAACAATAGTGGCACCAGCACTGATCCCAGTGGGACACCACTCTTCACTATTTCCCATGATCTATCGCCATTTAGTAATAGTACACAGTTTTCTATTCCACAACCACTTTAATCCAACCATGTACCACTCTACTACTACCCTCCTTCAAAATTCTATAATATATAACATCAGAACCTGCAGCTTTACTTGGGTCAATATGGCTAGTAAAGATTTTAATTTGTCACCTTAAATTTAAAAATCTGGGAGTATTAAATTACATGCCAACCAGAACTTATTAAGTTTCCAAACTATTATCCAATCTTTCATCATCAAACATTGAAGCAAAATAAGCAATGAAAATGTTAAATTCCTTATCTGAACTTAACAAATTTTCAGCAATTTTAATTGGACTAATTGTTCTATTCTTTTTTACCTTTAAATTTATAAAAGCTAAACTTTTTTGGGTCATTATTATTCCTTGCTAAATTAATTTTGCCTCTGCTTTTCATATTGACTGGTTAAGTTATTTTCCTATAATTTTCTAATTCTTCCTCTATTATACTATCTTTGTGAATATTTTAAAACTTTAAACTGGGGATTGATTATTTTCTCTTCTCTCTCTATACCACCAAACAAGTTTTCTCATTGCCACCCAATTGGGTCTATCCTTAAAACATAGACTAAATATTCATAAAAATTTGCTTAAAGTATTCCCACATGATAAAACAGTTTTGATCTTTATTCACCTTATCCCAGTCAATTATACTAAGCATGTCTCGAAATTTGGTAAATTTGCCATATTAAAAATCTAAGATCTTTTACTTTTTAACTTACAATTTGGGTCCAGTTATCACATTTGTTAAATCTAATTATATTATGGTCACTTAATTCCTAAATTCTCCTCAAATCTAACCATCCACCATACTTTCATTGCTTGTTAATATTAAGTCTAACAGTGGTGTGTGTGTCTTATAGGTTCATAGATCATCGGGGCTCAAAAAATTGTCTAGTATATACAACTTATTAATACAGGAACTACTATGATCCACATTAGACAAGTAATCCCATTGAATGCCAGTAAAATTAAAATCACCCAGTATGACAGTACCTTTTTCTTTGTGGCATGCTGTCTTGATTTCTTTCACCATTTTTGCAACTAATTCTTGATTAGGCCAGAAGGTTTATAAAATGCCCCTATTCTGTATGATTTATTGTGCATAAGTATTAACACAGATTGAATATTCCTTTTAACATAAAGCAACACACCACCACCCTTCTTTCCTTTACGGTGGTATAAACAAAGTGAATATCTGTCTATTTCATATTATTGAAAAGAGTTTCCATACATTTCTTCATCATTAATCCATGCTTCAGTTATGCAAATGTCTAGATTCTCCTTTATGGCATAACTAATCAGCTCCTCATTATTTCTAAGGCTATGAGCATTTGTGTAGAAGCATTTGATATTTGAAATGCCGTTACTTGTATTGCTATCATCTTTATTTGAGCCTACAGCAATGCTAGTTTTATTTATCCCATCACTATTTCGGTTACCATTGCTATAATTATTCATATTGAGATTTGGCCCATTATCCCAAACTTTATCTAGTTTTTTGAAAGATAAGTCTGAAAAGAGATTTGTCCAGTAATTCTCTCCACAAATCCAAAAAACAAATATTTTCTGAAAAACAATTTCCTAATCTTTTCATTTACACCTAAAGCCCAACTTCCCCATTTCTTACCTCCTGACCTGCACCAAATATAGGTAAAATCCCAGAAATCATGCACCTTCTTCCACTAGCTCTCTCATATTCTGAATCAACCTCCTATAATAATCTATTAATTCTTCTGACTTATGTTCTATGTCATTTGTACCCACATGCACAATCGCATTGTAATCAATGTTTAATCTCAATCTCTCTATATCCTATCCAAGATATCACTCACTCTGGCACCTGGATAACATACTTTCATTCCTTTTCTTATATCCGTGTTTTGAAAGTCCTATCTAGGTATCACATATCAGTCTCCAAATTAGCAATGCCTCAGTCTTCCTTTTAGTAAACTTGATATTACCATTTGCTCTCTCCCCATCTGGAAGACAATCAAACCTTTTTACTGTTGGTCACAGGCTGACTGACTTTCAAGATCCTAATATTGTTATTTCTACCTTTTACGACTCCCATTCATCAACAGACCTATTAACTATTACTCTAGCCTTTTCTCTCATCTTACTGCCAAGGTGAATCACTATCCTCTCGCCTTGACATCCCTAACTTTTTTCCTAACACTTCCTTCCTGTCTCAATTCAAATACCAATTCATTCAATTCAGTCATGTTTTAAATCAGCCTTGCAATCTCCTTCCTTAACAACACCTCTTCATTCAAAATAAAAACAGGACAGTTATTCACATGTTCTCCTCTCACAGTCTCACAACTATCACAGCATACTTTAAATTATCAATAACTTTACTAACTTGTACTTATAAATGTACCTATTATATTACCAACTACAGTTAAATAAATATCACTAAAGCCTAAAATGAAAAGTAATAAATTATCTTAAAGTAACTTAAAATTTGAATTTTAAATCTAGCTTAACCTAATAATTATAAATTACAACTAACTTTAACCTATGACTCGAAACTTAATTTAATTTAAATTGTCACAAAATTATAACAATTGTTAAAGGTTTTATCTAAATACAGAATATCTATTTAATAAAAATAGTTGCATAAAACACAGTATACAGTAAATCTCTCAACTAAGCTAGCCTAGGGTTAGGCTATCAAACACTAACCTAGTCCAATGCTCTACTAAACTAAATTAACTACAGAAATCACAAAAATAAGTAAAAATTTCTCAAAATCAGTTAGATACACAACGCTAACTTGTTAACTAAATTCACTTGCAAATACAGAATAAAGCCTAGCCCATATATAAACTGTAAAATTAAGTGTTTCAGGTAAATAAAAATTGAAATTATTCTAAATTCTCTATAAATTTAAAACCTAGGTAATTTCTTAGTTATAAAGGAACACTTATTCCAATTATATTGAAATTATCAAGTTGCAATATACTGAAATGAATATTTGTGAGCGTGAGCATCACCAATTTTTATAAAACTTTCACAATTTGTGTTAATACTAATGTTAAAAACTCGCAGATGAATATAACAATTTAATCACCCAATAAATGTTCTACCCTATTACAT
>JABUQX010083330.1:22500-28905 GCA_015478945.1 Trachelipus rathkii | reverse complement strand
ATAATAATATTATATATTTAAGGTAAATATTTACCTATTATTTATATAGGTATATATCTACTTATAACTGTTATAAGTAATTTAGTAGTAGTTGGCTAAAAAGAATTAACTACACTTATAATATATAATAGCAGGGTTGGCAAAAAACCCACTTTTTGAAAAAGCCCAGTGGGCCCGGGGGTTTTCCGTGGGGTTATATTTTTCATTCTATAAAAAACCAAAAAAAAAAACGGGAAAATTTTGGTTTTTTCATTTTCCTTTCCTTTTAGCAATAATTTGCAATACTTTACAGTATTTAATATTTTATAATATTAGATATGTTTCAACTGAGTACTCGTCCTGTTATCTTCCTCAGTTTGATTAAACAGTAATTGCCAAAGACTCTTGGACCAGACGAAAACTAGGAATGAATGGACTGAGTTTTCTGAATGCTCTCTAAGGGCACCAGACCAAAAGTTAAAATGTATTAATATTTACTCTCAGTGATCTAATTAGCTCAATCTAATATTTGAAAGAACTTATACAGTGCATCAGAAAAAATCTTAAAGCAGCTTGTCAGTATTTCTGGCGAAATCTAAGTCTTCAGTGCTTAATACAACCTCGTTGGAAATTATGGATCTTTACATATGGTAGAAAAGGGACATCATTCTAATATCGAATGTGCATGTCAATTAAACCAATGAAACTATGGTATATTGATAAGTAAACTTTTATCACCTTTAAATAAGAAATGTTTGTCCTATTACAATATAACACAAAATAATTAACATACATATGTTATCAATAAGAATTTAGTTGGACCAAAAAATATAATCAAGTTTTGGTCTATTAATGGAAAACGTCTCATTTTTAAAGGTAAGATATGAATGAAAAGTAACACTTTGTTCGGCATAATTGATACACCTTAAGACCTGATTATACTGCCTCAAATTCTCATCTCCCGATAGAAATCCCTAGACCAGGTCCCCACTTTGGGTTTCAACAGGCTCAAATATATTATTGTATAGTATTTAGAGGATTAATATATATACTAAAATATTAAAATTTTTAATTACTATAATTTATATATTAATAAAATTAGTTTTGGAAATATAATTATATAAACATTATACTATATATTACTAAATATTTATATATATATATATATATATATGATAATACTCTAATAGACCCTAGCATAGTAATTTATATAATGTGATGATATACAGCTTGACTCTAATAAGTATTAGTTCAAACTCACAATAATACTAGTGGCTATATTATATTATATGTGGATATACATATACTCCTAAATATACTATGTATGCATTTATTATCCTAATTAAACTATATATAGAAAATAAACATATATTATATATATCTATATAATTACCCTAGAATAGTCAATATGTAGGTGTAGTAATAATATATATAATAATACTAGAAGAATTATTGTATATTATATTATAATATATATATAGTGATATGTATAGTACTATTATATTAATTTCTATCTTATATATAATATTATACTACTATCAATATTATATATATATGATAAATATATTTAATGCATTTGCAATAGTTACTTATTAGCCATTATTATGTATCTTTATTATCTATTATATACCGGTATATATACTAATATATATTATGACTATTTAGTCAACATATTATTATTTCTACTAGTAATATATCTCATATTATTTTTTGTATTTATATTATACTATTATTATATATCATAACTCTCATATATACTAATTGCTATTGCTATATATAAGTATACCTACTATATAGTTGACCTACTAACGAGACATAATATATTATATATATAACCTATAATATACCTGTAATTTAATATAGTATGAGCGCAGTTAAGTTATATAGTTATATATTATATGATGGTATATCATATCTCAGATTGAGTGCTATATACGTATATATATAAATATATAATAGTATAATAGAACTAGTGATAACTTTTTCCCTATATCTTATATATAATTATATATCATAATATAGTTGGTAAGCAGCTTATAGTGAAAGTTAATTATTCTCACTCTAGTATATATATATATAGTAGTATTATATATTCTTTCAACAAATGATAAAATGACGCTTATTAAGTATTTCACTAAGTGAAAAGTAGTCTTTCATATACTTCTAATATTTCATTTTTGTATTTACGTCTTTTTACACATTAACGATGAGAGTTTTTTTTGAAAAAACCCCAAGTGGGCAAAATAGTGGGTTTTATTCAACCTTTTTTATTGTTGGTAAGAAATATTGTATTAATTGAATATTTTTTCTAATTTTCTAATATATATTAATTATAATATCGTCACTCATAATTTATTGCTATTAAGGTAGCGTACCTTATATCATAATATATAGATATCGAATAATCTATAACTCTAAGTATATACATATATGATATGTTATATATTGGAAATAACATCATAATGTATTATAGTATAATGGCTTATCTATAATTATATCTATTATATATAATATGGTATATATATATATATATAATATATATATAGTATATATAATTTTTCTTTCAAAAAATGAATTAAATGAGATTTGTTCACATGTTAACTATAAATAGGAAACTACTTGTGTATTTTTATTTGTGTTTACTATTTTTACATGCAATTATTCTGAAAAAATTGAAAAACCCAAGTGGGCAAAATAGCGTTTTTTTTCAAGTGGGCTTTTTGAAAAAACCCGGGGGGGTTTTTTCGGGTCGGGCCCACTCATGCCCAAGCCACACTTGATATATATATGATAGACTTTCATTTACTATGTAATATAATTTAGCAGAGCTTATATAATATATTAATTTATATATTAATATTTGAAATTTATCTTATAAGTTGCTTCAGAAATATTTCTTGATTAGTCTGACCTCCTAGCTAGTAACTTATTTATTATATATAGTACCTCTATATATATATAATAATATGTATATTTATATTATCACATCATATATAGTCATCGACCTTCTTTATGGTTCAAACAACCATAGATAAGTAATGAATCCCTATCAGATAACGGTGTGTTTAGATTTTATAATAAGCGGTACCACTATATATATATAAGTAATCGTGACTATTATATAGGTATATAATTTTATATAATATATAGTGTATATAAGCTTATAATGTTTAATATATACTGATATCAAATGCTATATATCATACTTGGGATATATCAAGTACTGATATATATATTTATAATACTATTACCACATATTAGTATTCCTAACTCCGACCGTAGAATCTTTATGAATATACTATGCTTATTTAGATTAACATAACAGATGTCTACCTACTATCAAAGATTACCAACACTTTGAAATATGAATAAATTGCTAACATTAATAAAGTTCTCTACCAAATCTAACGAATCCAACAAAACTTTAACTTAACCCTTCTAACATTCATTAATAGCCAACATAGTATCTTCTGACAAATTTAACATTCCTAATAAACGATGTAATACCAACACCCATTTACATCTGTCTTTCGCTAACGTTTATATATTACATTTAGGAAAGGCTATCCTATCTATTAAAGAACGGTGTACATATCCCTATTGAAATCACAACAAACATACATATGTGCGCATTACCGAATTTTAGTGTATCATATACAGGACGTTATTTCTTTATTGCAACATTGTATTTCTTCATCCTACATACTGTAAACTTAATAGCATATTTTTCTTGTGTCTTCCTTATTGAATATTTACATAAAGAAAATTCTTTTTTTTAAGTTTAGAATGTGGTTCCAAAAAATTTTGTTCTTTATAGTAAATTATTAGAAATATATATTTATAAAAATATCAAGATTTACCGGATTGTATCTTATTATTAATAATTTTCTTTGCTGGTCACCATGATTTAAATTTTATAGCATTAAAACAACTGAAAATTAAGGGAGCGAATTCCTTAATATTTCTTGACTAATGGTAATTTATTATTAAAATTGCAAATAATACCACGTAATAAGTTATATACAAATTATACTTGAGTGAGAAGGATGACAAAACGTATTTTCACAAGAGCTTAACTCTCCAATGTTTATTTACATCAAAAAACCATTCAGCCGTTCAAGATTCCTGCACCCAAAAATAAAGATCAAAATCCATAACTTATATTTTTGACAATATACATTTTCCATTTATTGCTAATTACAAATTTAAGTAAAGCAAAGTTCCGAACTCATGCTAACTTAACTTAAATAGCTCTGATCATTTCCTTCAAAGATGTCTTGATAACACCCTATACAAAACTATCCTTACCTAATAATACTGGGTTACGAACAATTAAAATTACCCAACCGTAGAACCCCAAATCTTCTCCTTCATCTTCATCCTACTAGGATACTAAAATTAATTTCAAGAGTGTTTAATTAATTAAAATCCTAAGGAATTCAACTTTTCCTATCAAGTACTTCATTATTGTGGGGTCACCCCCACAAGCAGTATTGTGAAGTTCCTTTGGGGGTCAACCCTTTATTCATGAGATATTAACGTTATCAAAAGAGGATTACCAATTTCGAAAGGGATTCGAACTCTCTAACACTCACTATAAGGAAGGATAATTTATTATTAAGGACACGGACCAAATCTTTTAAGGCACTCAATATATATATATATATATATTATATATATATATATATATATAATATCTATATATATATAGTAATATAATTTTATTTTATTAATATAATATATTATATATTAATATATATTATATATATATATATATATACATAATAATTATATATACATATATTATATTTATATATATATATATATTATATATATATATATATATATATATATATATAATATATATAATAAAATATTATTACTAAAATTTATAATTATATTTAACTATATATATATATATATGTATAGTATATATACTTACTATATTATATATTATATATAATATAATTAATTAATATATTATTAATAGGTATATATATATTAATATAATATATATATATTATAATATATGTATAATATTATATTATACTAATATATATTATTAATTATATATATATATACATATATATTAAATATTTAATATATATACTATATTATATAATACTATAATAATATATATAGTATATTATATATATATTAATTCATTAATACATATATTATAATTATTTAATATATTAATATATATATAATATTTGTATTATAATTAATAAGTTTTTCATAACAAAGGTGTTCAGGAGGAATAGCTTAAATATTTATCAGTAGATAATAGATATAATTAATTATGAGTAAAAAAATCTGTATACATATAACTAAATTCTCTAATGGTTATTGAGATACGGTGGTTTGATTGCAGGTTTTTCAATATTTCGACGAGACTCGAGCCATGATTTGTGCCACGATTGGCACCTGTTGTTCCTATTCAATGGCCACCAAGTGATATTAATTGGTAATAAAGTTTCATCTAATCGCAACTCTTCACAGGGGAATGAATAAAAGGTAGAAGGGGTTCCTGCCCCTTTCCTGCTTGCTTGATTCCTGTTATTCCTCGAAGGAGGACCTCTGTCATATTTGCTTATCTTTGGTTTACCACAGCATTTGTTTCAGTAATTGAGTGATTTATAAACTGTGAATGTGATTATACCTACCAATTGTAAAATCCTTCCACAACTAACTTGAATCGTCGAGAAATCCAACTGTACTGATCAGGATTGATGCTTTAGCATCAATTATAATATCCTAATAGAAATGTCAAGTGTCTCATTTAAAATTACGGAAATATCGTGGTAAAAAGTTTTGTTCCTTTTCCACTTTAAATTATGAGGAAAAGAAATATAATTTCTATTGAACTTTTTTAAATTTTTTTAATATTGAAATACTAAATTGAGTTTAAGCTTTTGAAAAAGGTATCAACGGTTTTTCTTTTATTTTTCTAAAGTCTGGGTAATACTTTGTGTTTAACCTTTTCTATAAAATATTTACACCTTTTGAAAAAAATAAGTTTTTTTTTCACAACAAATGAGTTAGAGTGAAGTGGAATCAAAATAAATAAACAAAATCTGACTCACAGCTGAATTAATATGAATTAACCTCATCCAATTCTTTCACTAATAATATTAATTTTTCTAAATCTATTTTTGCAGGACTGATGATTCAAAGCTAAAAGAATTTCATGCCGAATCAGTGACGGGGCTGGATTGAACTATATTTACAAAACTTCAACTGCTGTGAATGTCTGGAAAACAATCACCCTATTTTTTATAGGAGGAACTTCCCGAAGAAGTTTCGCTAGTCAAAATCTTGTTGATTTATGTTTTTACTGAGTGATTGAGGTTTTCTTGTTGTAAAGGTGGAATAAGTCTTGAAGATTTTCAACAATATTCTCAGACTTCCTTCTGCTACTTTGCA
>JABUQX010083330.1:0-20000 GCA_015478945.1 Trachelipus rathkii | reverse complement strand
ATATATCTCACAATATAAATATTATAATTTAAAAATAGTATATTTTTTTTTTAAAAAAAATAAATATTTATACATACTAATTCTTATTCAATATCCTTCTAAATTTATTTAAAATGATATTTTAATAATATATAAAATGATTGTATAATTTATATAATTTTTTTGTTATTAATATAATTCTTATAGTATAGATAATATACTAGTATATACGTAAATTATCTCTTAATAATAAGTGAACTCATGCAGTATAGATAATGAGTATAAATTTATATAATTAATTAATTAAAATTGTTGTTTTATTTATAATTTCTACTAAAATATTATATAGTATTGTATATATAGCGGTGAAAATATATATATATAATAAAGTATATATAAATAATATACCTCATGACATCTTACAGCAGTATAATAGCTATCATGTAGTTTCATATATAGCTTTAGATAAGAAAAAAATAAATAAAAACATAATTTCATTGGTTAATAAATTGATTTTGGCTATCTTCTAAGGAACAGGCCTACATTTAATATTGATAATATAATCTTATATATTAATTAACAACTATGGCTATAATGTTGTAAACTATAGTGAACATAAGAGTAGTAATTTTAATTATTTGACCGTATATAAATATACGTTCTTACTAAATAGATATGTACTTAAATGACGTGATATATAGTTTTGTAAATATAGTGAAGTATTTAGTTAATATATTATATATATATATTAATCCATAATAGTATAATTATTGAAAGCATAATTATGATCATATATATATAATAAGTATAATAGTAGTAGAAAATAGTTAATAATAGGTATAATATCATTATAATAGTATATAATAATGTATGAAAGATAAGATAATGTATATAAATAATATGTTATATATAAAGTAATAAAGAATGATAATAAAGTGATATATATATATTATAATAGAAATATTATATATATATGTATAAGAAGAAGAAGAAGTATATAAATGATAAGATAAGAAGATAAGTTAAGTGTAAATAATGATAGTATAAGTGTAAAGTAAAGCTTAAAAAAGAAGAAGAAGTATGTATAGATAAATAGTAGAAGTAGTATAAAGTTATATAGTGAAGTAATAAGTATATAGAAGCTAAGAATATGACCTAAAGTGAAAGTAAAAGTAAGTATATAATTTTAAAAAGAAGAAAATGAAGAAAGTAGAAGAAGAAAGAGTGTTTATGGCCGCTCAAGACCGAATTAAATGATGTAATTGAATGTTTGGAAGATTATAACTTAGAAAGTAGAAGAAGTAGTACTATTAATATATAATAATGAATTAAAAACCTTAATATACTCTTTTATATATATACTTAAAATATAAAGAATAAAAATAATTACGTAAATAATTAACGAAGTTTTTTTAATATTCGTAGTACTGCGTATTATGTTTGTATGAAACATAATGTCTTAGCAACTAGGACTCTACTCAGAGGTCGCTCTACTGTAATATGAAGTCTCTAGTAGATTATTAACATCACTGTGTTCTATAATTTCTTCATAGAATCGTACCTATATTTAAAGAACTGAACTTGGCAGCTTTCTAGAAACATTTGCAGATAGGGTAACAATATCTCTCTATAATTATTAGGATATGAAACGGTTTTTATAAAACTTACTCATAAAGTGTACGTATAATAAATTATGTGCTAGCCTATATATTCAGCTAGTTATATATATATGTGTATTATAATTGTATAAAATGTAAATAAAGATAAGAATAAAATAATAAAATAACTTATATATATATATTTATAAATATTGTATAATATGCAATAGTAAAAAGTATAATATGAACATTATATATAAGAAATATTCGTCAATGTGAAACTGTTAATGACAAGATGTAGACAAAAAAATTAATTTACAAAATTCTTTTTCCATTTTGTTTAATATAAGTATTGTGTAGATAAAGTAATATATAGCAGCATTAATATAAGTACTTATTATTATTGGTTGTGTACTTAGGAATAATTGAGCACTAATACCATTACATACCAACATACCTAAAACCACAGCCCATACCACACAACCACCACCTCTAACTACTAAGTATCATAACAATCAATCTACAACTAGTATCACATACACACAGTACTTCCCTCAATCAATACAACTACCATTTAATATATATAATATATATATTATTAATTTATAATTAATATATTATAATATATATAATTAATATATATATATTTATTATATTATCATTATATAAATATATTTACACAAAAAAAATTTAATATATACTTTAGTATTTATTTATTTATATAATTTATATATATTAATTATATATTTAATTTTACTTTTAATTATAATTTATATATATTATGTATATTATCTATTATTTTATTATTCATTTTTTATTTAATTTATATATATTTTATGTCTTATTTATCTTTGTTTAGCTAATTGTTTTCTTTTTCTTAACTCTAGTAATTTTCTATCAGTAAAATTTACCTCACCCTTCTAAACGGATTCCTTCTGATGAAGTATTTATATCATCTGTAGTGTGTGATCATTGAATGAGTATTTTATTATCATCCACCATTGAGTTTAATATTGGAGTTCACTCTCTACTATAACCTTAGTATATACGCTTCGTGACCCCCTGATCACCTCCTGTACTCCCTACTGATCTTGTATCTCATATTGTGAGAAGCCTCTTGAAGAAACTGCTTCCAGACGTTAAAGTGTTATAGGTCTTGTTTGTGAACCTAACCTGATGGAGAGTGGTTATTGGAGCTGCTGCTGGAATTTGAACTTCCATGACCTGTTTCATTCATGGCAGTATGGTTGCCTTCACCACACATGGTTGTGTTTTTACTGGTCTCATTTGAATTGCTCCCGTGACCGCTGGAACTATTACTACTACTTTTCAAAAGACCCTGTGTCCTCATATGGGACTTAGACGATCCATGGGACTGACTTGTGTTATTATGAGATTCTCCTGTGCAAGTACCATTTCCATGAGTAGAGTTTTTCCCGTGACTACTCGAGTTTCCTCCGTGACTAGTTGAGTTCCCTTCCATAGTCTCGTTATGCGAAGTAGAATTTCGGTCCGGCTCTTTTGAGGTGTTAAGTAGGTTATTGATTTAAGTAGGTTGTGTTTGTTTTCGGAAAGTTCGCGATTGGCATTTGAATGCTTTGTGCCAGCCTCATATTCTTAGAGGATTGTGAAGCCTATCGTACTTATGGCGAATATTTTGCTCCCTTAAAGATAAAATATTTGTGTTTTTTGTTAGGGTTGTTTGTTGTTTTGTTGTGGTGGGTACAGGTTATTAGTACTCGAGTTGGTGTGGAATATATTTGATTAGGTTGGTGTGGGTACAGTCCATAGGGTAGTTGTACTAAGTTTGATACCCATAAGTTAGGTTGTAACATGGTCGAGTGAGAAGGGGCTTAATGAGCTAGAATTTTGAGACAATGGCTTAGGTAATCTGTGATTCGAATAGACATGGGTGATATTATTGAGAGGAGGGTGTTGCTTATTAGAGTTTCTGATTAAGTTATAGGCATGCGTGTCCTTTGATATAGTATTAGTTTTTTTATGGCAGAATAAAGATTCTAATGAGAAATGTATTTTATGGAGCTTGTATTCGAGGGTTATGACTATTTGGGAGAGTGTCGTGTTAATATTGGGTACGTTGAACGGATGTTCTAAAATGACCCGTATATATCTTTCTAGGCATTTGTCATTAAGACGCATTTCTTGATATATTGAAGTATAGTATATTAGGGAAAGATTGGTCTTGTTGGAGTTAGTAGACTCATTTTTCTTGTCGGATTTGTGATTTTGAAGTGCTTCACCCGATATATGGTGAATTGGAAGTGCCTGAAGATTTCTATGTAAGAAGCACGACTGAGATTAAAATTAAGAGCGAATGAAGCCCAATCGAATGCATCTGGAATTTGTCACTTAAGACTCATACGCAAATTTTGAAATTTGATATGAAGGGTAGACTTGTGAAAGTTATTTACTCCTAGATATGTTTAAGAAGCTCAAAATGAGCTTACAAAGATGCCGGAGGAATTACTGTAAACAAACTCTGGGGCCATCTCACGGGATGGATGTTGCTGATGTTGTTTTTGTGATGGGTAGATGTTCTGGTAAGGTTTGCTGGTTATTGTTGTGAGGACTGTCCTGGCATGATTATATACTACGTTTATGTTTCGGTGTAAGTTGCGAAGGAAGGAGGTTGACATTGTGCTGCCGAACGTATGCGGAAGTACTCGTCGTGAGCGTGTGGCATTGTTTAGAGATCCATTGAGTTCTAGAAGGAATTTTGTATTTGTAGAAGTGATTTTATGGTATTATAGTTTGTAACTATAGACAATATTAAGGTTGGGTGACCGTTGTTTGAATATGGGTAGTTGAGAGTGTTATTCTTATAGACTCGCGGGAGATGACAAGATTTTCAGTCGCTCTTCCTATCTTGTATAATGTTTGGGGACTGGTTGAGATAATTGGAATTGGAAATGAGCACTACATCGTTAGACAAGATTTTAAGTGCTAAGCGATAGAAACTTCGACCAAGTCGAAAGCCTTTAATAAATACTCGATCGTTTGAGCTTAAAAGGTAGTAACTGTTCGTATGAGTTTCAAGTAGTAACTTGGTCGTACGAGTTTCAAGTAGGAACTGGTCGTATGAGTTTCAAGTAGTCAATCTGAATAGCCTTTAGAAGGCTTTCTTAGAATAATGCCTTTAAATATTGGAGTTAAACCCTCTCCTCTCCCATTTTTGCCGTATATTTTGAATACATGTATTTGAATTGACATGTTTTTAATAATATATAATATTATATATATTATATTAATAGATATTTAAATGTATATTAGATTCTCAATATCGATAATTATTATATATATTATAGGTATATATATATATATATATATATATATATATAATATATATATTATTTGTATTATTATATATATATTGTTTTTTTTCTGCATTTTGTAATTCTGTGATAAGTTAGAGGGTGTCGGTAAAATTAATAAGGTCCGAAATAAAAAATAATAATTATCTGTCAAACAGGTCGCGGCATAATAAATTATTTTAAGAACGCGGGCATAATTTTGCCGCGGGCATGAGGTTCCCACCCTGTCGTATATACGTTTGTAATCAAGAGCAATAACATCATCAATAAGATCAACACCCCCTACGGGGATATATATAATATATATTAAATATAATAGTATATATATGATATATATATATCTATATATATATAATATATATAATTATATATAGGTATATATATATATATATATATATATCTATATTATATATATTATAATAATATAATATATATATATATATTATGAAGGAGGGTTAAGTAGTTGTCTTGAGAAACACCTTCATTAAGCTGAAGACTAGATGATGTTGAAGAGAGTGAGCTTTGTCGCGATGATTTGGCGTTTCGTCCCGGGGGGCTGCTTTGGACTCGTGGTGGGTGTCGCAGCCTCCCCTTGCCACCGACTGCCACAGAATCCCCCAGGCTGACACTGGCCGCGAGCACACTCCGCTCTGTGCACCTGGAAGGACGTTCGAGTAGCTGTCAGGTGAGAGCCTGGTGTGCACACATTAAAGTCACTGGAGAAGGCTTTCGACCACTCTGGTTCACTTCTTATCGTGCAGGTTTGGGTCCTGCAACCTGCGAACGCATGGTAAGTCACGCAGTCGACAGGCGTTAATCGATGGGATGATTCTGAAGCTAGAGCTATAGGTCGGTCCCTCATAGTCTGAGTGGATAGGTAACTGTTGATGGTGGATTGTGTAGGTGGCTGTGGGTGTGCGTTGAACGATGTGGTTGGTATAAACACTCTACTAAATATACGAAAATGTCCTATCCGACGGAGAACACTTTGATTAGAAGTATGATGCATGGCCTTGTGTTTCGTTTGCTGCCGACTGTGTTGTGTTGTGGCCAGTGTCCACTTGAGTCACTTCCGGTTGGTCAGCCAAATATCAGTTAAGGCTGATGGTAGATGTTAGTTTTGTCTGTGTGGATGGTTATATCCGATTACTTCTTTGCATTTTGTAGCTGAGATTAGAGTGAGTGTTTGATAGTAGAAGTGATGTCATTGTCTCGATGAATTTGGGTTTCGTCCCGGGGGGCTTGCTTTGGACCTCGTCGTGGTGGTCGCAGTTGCAGACCCTTCCACCAGACGCCACATATATTATATATATATATATATATATATAGTATAGTATAATTAGTTATGTTGTTTGAAGTAATTTGAGGATCAGCATTCTGACGAAATGTAGTTATATCGTTATCTTGGTTATTATATATAATGTATTGGTTAGCTATATAATATAGTATATTATATTGTTATTTATATATTTATGGTATAGGTAGTTGTTTTGATTGTTTGTATTATTTTGGTCTGTTGTTTTTTATATTGGATGTGTGGTTGTGTATTGGTTGACAAAGTTATCTTAGAACGCCCACTACGGAACGTGGGCGTCGGATCAATAAAAATTTCACAGGTTAGCATTCTATTGATTACATAAATTAGATTTGTCTATGGTCGAAGGTGAAATTTTGTTTTTTTTGTTTTTTTTTTTTTTTTTTTTTTTTTTACCTGTGTTTTGCTATGGTGTGTGTGTTGCTGACTAATTAGTATAATATATGTATTGATTTTTGTAATAAGTGTTTGGGTGTATCAGCGGCAATGTAAGGGGGCTGAGCCGGTTGTAGGGGAGAGCTCTCAGGGGGGGACGTTAGTTCATACCCCGTAGGGGAGGGGCGGAGGAACCTCCAGCGTGACGCCCTCAAATTACCAAGAGCGGGGGGTGTCCGTGTAGACCTTTCCCGGAGGTTGGTAATATGTGCTCCTACCCCTGTTAGTCCGGAATGGGGCTTCGAGAGATTACCTCGTACTCTTGCCATATCTGTTTCGGTATATGCCCTGGTTGGGGTATTCTTTTAAATGTTAACATTGTGCCTTACAAAAGGTTTTTTATCCTGAGGATTTCTCAAAAATGTATTCCTGTTTCGCTGTAGCTTATTGTGATGGGTTTTTGACATATGATTGGTTTTTTTTTTTTTTTTTCATTTCGACCGCTAACCGTCTATTTATGTTATCATGGAGATGGCTATCCTGTGAAAATCTTTTTTTTTGATCCGAGCTCTCCGTTCTCGTTGTGGGGTGTGTGATAGTACTTTGTTACCTTTTATAATGTTGGTAGTGTTATAGGTTATTATGTATATATATTTATAGTTATATATGTTAATTATTTTTATATATATAGGGTGTCATTGGTTTTTTATATATAGTATATTATATATATCGTATATATATATTGTAGGTATTATATATATTATGTTATGTATACTTGTAGTATGTATAATTGAGGGTATCTGTTGTTTATGAGTTTGAGGTGGTGGTGTTTGGTGGTTGTAAGAGATGAGGTCTTCGGCCTCAAATGAGCTCTACGTTCTAACTGATACGTTGTCGGGAATTCAGCAAGTTTGTATCATAAAATGAACGGAGTACTTAAAGTGGTTCATTTAAAGACTTGAAGGCGCTATATATTCTCTAGTTAAAAAAAAATGAAACAGTAGAGGTTGTCAAGAAATTTGTGGTTGTTTGAAGTTAAGATATAAATATAGTCAAAATATTTTAATTTTTACAGATAGTGTAATGGAGAAAATGTGAGGATTGTGAGGTATTCATATTTATGAGGAAGCTATGTAGACCGAAGCAGAGAATTTGTAAGCCCATGGAGCATCCAGAATGAGCCTATTAGCAGCAAAAGCCTAGGTGGATTTTTACAAGCTCATTCTGGATAAAGAAAAAACGGGCGTAGATTCCTTTTAAGAAATGGATTATGTAAATGTACTGAAATCCAGTTTATTCTGACCTGGATCTCCTACCGTGAGAAAGCTAGCTAAAAAACAAAATATAAATAAGATATAATTAGTACTATGCACATATCAAAATTTTCACTGCTTCATCGGGCCTACATAACTTGGCCTATTTTAAGAACATATTTTAATAATAAATTTCACTATAATTGAAACCACCTTTACTGATCACTCACCACATAAGCAGGCACGTAAAACTTTGCAAGAATTCAACAAACGGTGTCTAGAATCATAAAAAAAATACCAAATATTTTGGAGCGAAATCTCACAAACGTGCGTAGATTCTTCTTGCAGCGAAAAGATGATTGCATCAGAATACCAGTTACTAACGTGTATTAATAATAATGTGTTATGTATGGAAAATTTTGTTACATAATAATGAATCAATTTATGATTTATTAAGATAATAATAATAATATCTATAATAATAATAGTAATAATTAATATATAATTAATAGATAATAATCATAATAATCAAATAATATATAATAATAATATAATAATAATAATTAATAATAAAATAATAATAATATAATCGAAGAAAATAAATATTATTCAAGAATCAAAAGTGTTTTAAATAAAAGAAAAAAACTTTGAATTAAGTTTCCAGACCTAGTTACCTTAGCTATAAATTATTTAGTATACTTAAGCTGGTGATAATTGGTTTAGAGGCGACAACTATCATCAATCCATATCTCAAACTACAATAGCCACAGGGAAAAGGAATACATTGCTGGAATGCTGGTCCAATTTTGGTGGGGCGGAAAATGTAAAAAAAAAAATAAAAAAGAAAATAAAATAAAATATATCTCAAAAAACTCATAGCTACCACGCGAAAAAGAATACTTGCTTTGGAATCCTGGTAAAAGAGTTTTAGATAGGCAAAGATGTATAAAAATAAAAAATAAAATATATTTTGCTATTAAATAGGTAACTAGATAGAGAGCTCTAATTTAGAGACTTTTAATTGGTTACTCGTTAAAATAATAAATAGACTTTCTATTTAATTTTTGCTTTTTTCTTCTTTTACTAAGAAACTCCCATGGGTATACCGTCCCGATGGCAGGAGTCGGGGTCTCTGGCCTTCGCAGGGCACTGCAACGGTAGGACTATGTGTCGCCTCCCCTCCGGGAGGGTCCTCCGGAACCGCCCGCCTCTTTGGGTAATTTGGTGTCGCGGGGGGTTTCCTCCGCCCCATCTCTCCCTACCGGGTATGGAAAACGTCCCCCTGTGTCCCCCGTCGGCCCCCTACATTGCCGTGTATACCTTTACAAATAATATATTATATATATATTATGTCCCCTGCTCTAAAAAAAAAATAGCCAGATATTATTTTTATTTTTTTATTTATTTATTTATTTTTACATTTTCCCTACTAAAATTTTACAAGGATTCCAAAGAATGTATTCCCTTTTTCGCTGTAGCTATTGTATTTTGAGATATGGATTTTTTTTTTTTTTTTTTTTTTTTTTTTTACAGTTTTCCCCGCAATAAATTTTGCCAGGATTCCAACAATGTATTGCCTTTTCCCTGTAGCTAATTGTAGTTTTGGAGATATGGATTGATGATAGTTGTCGCTCTTAGAACCTTAACCTATCTACCCTAAGCTCGAGTTCGTGTGGTGTTTAATATATAAATATACGAATTATGTGAAACGTAGCAGGTGATTAAAGAGGTTTTAATGTGACCCAGGGTATATGTTAAAAAAAATGTTATGTTGACAGTGTAGAAAGTAACACAAACGAAATAGAAAATAATTTTAAAACTGCATGCGATCATAAAAAACTACGAGTATCTTTAAGATATTAGGTACGCTCTTTTTAAAAATAGGTTACTATTACACAGTACATTTCTAGCTCTTATAGTGTGTTGCGTTTTAACTATAAGTTATAGGCGTTTTGATGCCTCTAATTATATTATGAATAATATTTATTACACAAATATCAAATATTGACATTCTAGCGTAACATCCGCCTTTTCGACCAGGGATGGTACGAAAAAAATTATCAATAATGAAAAAAATCAACCCATTTTTTGTTACTTGATTTTTTCAGGTTGGTCGACTTTTTTTTTTTTTTTTTTCTTTTAGAAAAAAATCAATTTTTTTGCTGGATTTTTGAAGATTCGTGAACGTCCTACGCGAAATATATTTGTATTTTGTAAGCCAATACTTTTCTAAAGTTCGATAATGAGTTGTCTTAGTTTTATAGTGCATTTATTTGGATGATTTAATTCATTGGTTTCAATATTCTATGTTATTGTTCATTGTCAAAATGGAAATTGAAATCCAGGAATGTGATTTTTCAGAGTTCATGGACGTCACCGAATTAAATGTGTGAAATCAAACTTTTTTTTTAATTTCTGTTAAACGTATTATTTTTGAAAGTGAGTGTTATTCAAATCTATGTTAAAGCAAACTCTTAAAATAGGGCCTATAGTCTATGATCACTAAAACAGCAACACTAAAGTGTTACGGATTTACGGGTTACAATGTCAATACTAACAAATATTACATCAGAACTAAAAGAAACCTGTTTGAAAAACATTGAATCCTTGTTGAAATGGTTGTAGGAATTGACTAGATATTCAAGGGTTGGGGATTTTTTTGGATTTTTGAGAAAAAATCAATTTTTGAATTTTTTTGGATTTTTTTTTGCGATGTTTGTGGGATTTTTTGAGAATCGTGTACGTCAACGCGAAACTATATTTTGGGTAAGACGACATCTTTTTTGTTTTTTAAAGTTGAATTATGTATATTATTTTACCTAGGCCCTATATCTGAGTTTCAAAATCTTAAAATAGGGCTGAGTTAGTCCTATGGCACTATGAACAGCAGTAACTAAAGAGTGTTTTTGTGGTAATAATGACTATAAATATTACATTCAGTAAATAAAGAAACATGTTTGAAACTGAAACATGATGTTTTATATTTTTATATGTGTAAGCAAATTTGAAACAGAGTAGCCTTGCTTTGATATTATTTATAAATCATTTTTTTACATTTCTATTGAAAATAAAAATCACTTTAAATATTAAAAAAAAGATTAATAAAATTATATTATAATAAAAAAAAGCAAAAAATCAAAACAGCAAAAAATCAAATGATTTGTTTGAGCAAAAAATCAAGTGAACAAATCAGAAATCAAAAAAATCCAATTGATTTTTTCCGTGCCATCCCCGATTCATATACTAAAATGGTATATATTTTATTCTGTTTAATTGTTGTGGTGATTTCTGTGAGGTATAAATGTACACTTAATATATCAACAAAAAAAAAAAAAACAAAAAAAAAAATTATATATGATATTATATATATATTATAAGTATATATGCTATAATATATAATTATATATTATATATATTAATAGTATAATATCTTATATTATATTATATATTAGTATATATATAGGTATATATATATACATTATATCTTGTTTATATATATATATACCTATAAATATATTACAGTACTATTATATACTGTAGTATATATTATAGTATATATATATATATAATATATAGTATAGTAATATATATATATAAATTATATTATTATATGATATATAGTTATATATATATTATACATTGTGGCGTCTGGTGGAAGGGGGCTGCGACACCCTGACGAGTCCAATAACACCCCCCGGGACGAAACCCAATTCAATCCGGACATGCTCCACTCCTCTTCACACATCCATCTAAGTCTTCCAGGGTAATGAAGGTGGTTCCTCAATCACTCACTTACCACCCTTCCATATTGGTGACCCCTGGAGTGACTAGTGGCCCACTGGAGTGGCCACAACGAACAACCAGCCAGCATTCCATCTTCTCTCAAAGTTGTTTTTCGCCGTGGTAGGACATTTCGTTGTAGAGTTTTGTTTTAACCACAATTGTTCAACGCGCTTACAGTAATTCAAGGTTTCTTTCTGCTGGGTCGCTGCTCGGTCGTGTCATCCTGTAACGCCTGTACTTGCTTCTCACTGCAGGTGCAGACCAACTGCACTAAGAAGTACAGAAGCTGGTCGGAAGCTTCTCCAGTGGCTTTAATTGTGTGGCACACTCTGGCTCTCATCTGACAGCTGACTCAAACGTCCTTTCAAGGTGCGCAGAGCGGTGGTGTGTGTCCTGGGGAGTTTCTGTGGCGTCCTGGTGGATGAGGGGGCTCCGCCACCACTGACGAGTCCAAAGAGCCCCCCGGGACGAAACCCGCCAATTACATGCGCTGACAATGACACTCTCTTCAACATCATCTAGTCTTCAGGTAATGAAGGTGTTTCTCAAGTCAACTCACTTACCCCTTAATAATATATATATATATATGTATATATATATATATATATATATTATATATATATTATATATACTAATTATAATTATATATATATAGTATATATATATATATATATATATATATATATATAATAGTATATAAATATATATATATATAATATGTAATATATATAATATATAGTATATATATATATATATATAATGCACTTGTAGGTATATAAATATTAGGGTCTATGATATATTTTCTATTATATCCAATATTATATATATATTAATTTATATATATATGTTATATATTATATCTATATCATATATATATATATATATATAATATACATGCAGTATTACAGGGTTTGGGATTTTTTGGATTTTTTAAGAAAAAAATTCAATTTTTGATTTTTGGATTTTTTTTAGAATTTTTGAGATGAATATCAATTTCATTATGAAATAATTTTGTACAGAAAATTTCCCTTTTTTAAGAACGAATTTACTCTTATTTTTAACCCTAGGGCCCTATATCTGAGTCCAAAATCTTAAAATAGGGCTTATTGTCTTTGAACACAATGAAACACCAACACAAATTAATTTATTTGTCATAATGAATAATATATAACTCAGCAATAACAGCAACATGTTTGAAACATGATCTTTTTTGTTACATTTTTTAAATAAATGTAGAAATTTGAAACAGAGTAGCCTTGCTATGATATTATTATTATTCTAATTTTTTATTCAATTGATCATAAGTTATTAAAATTTAAAACAAAGTTAAAAAATATATATAAAAAAGTAAAAACAATAAGAGAAAAAAATTAATCATTTTATGGAGCTAAAAATTCAAGTGAAAAAATCAGTTGTTGAAAGAAATCAATTGATTTTTTCCGTGACACCCTGTATATATATTATATATATATATAGATATCATATATATATATATATATATATAATCATAATATAATATATATTATATCTATATATATATATATTTATGATTATCCTATAAACACACATAGATATATATATAGTAATAGATCATAAATTTATTAAAGGCACAAAATCAAAAACCATATTTTTTTTAGCAAAAAAATCAAGTGAAAAAAATCAGTTGATTTATATCAATGATTTTTTCCGAAGAAAAACCATGCTTTTTTTTTATAAAAAAATTATTCTTTTTGATTTTTTGATTTTTGTCTTCATATAATATATATATATATATATATTATATTATTATAATATATATATATATTATATATATATAAATATTCTAATATATATCATTATATATATATATAGTATATTATTATATATATATTATATATCAATAATATATATATATATATATATTATATATAATATATATAGTATATATTATATATATATATATATATATATATATATATATATATATATATATATATATATATATATATATATATATATATTATATATAATATAAATATATATATATAAAAAAAAAAATAAAGATATATTATATATAACTATCTATAATATATACGGTATATCTAGAATTCTATCTATCATCAAGACAAAAATAAAAAAATAATTTATATATATATATATATATATATAGTATATATATATATATATATATTATAATATATTATATATACTATAATATATATATATATATATATATATATAATATATTATATCTATATATATATCTATATATATATATATTATATTATCTTTTTTATATATTTAAGTGATTTACCTTCAATAGAAATAAAAAAATTAAAATAAAACTACATATATTATGAAGTTTTTAATATATTTAAATTGAATGGGAGTCTCGATAGGTTCATCTGCCAGCTGCAGCGCCTAGGCCCTATTTAACTATTTTATAAATGTTTATAGCTAACCAAAGTAAAATTTAGTATAAACACAAATTTTTTCCATTTTGATTTATTTAGAATGAATAAATCAAAAAAAATAATACTATATCGTCTTAAAAAAAGTTTGTTTACAAATTATATTTCGATTGACGTCACGAATCTGAAAAAATCAAAAAAATTAAAAAAAATTAAAAAAAATTAAAAATGATTTTTTCTAAAAAAAAAAATAAATAAAAAAATCACCAACCCTGCTTTCGACTAGTTGGTGAACATCTAGATTATAATGATGCCATCAATAAGAAACAGGCCTGGCGCTTCTCACCAAAATTTAGATACTTCCCAGTCTTCCATACATGATGTAGATGTCGAAGATAATAAAATAAATGAAAATCAAAACGATAATCATACAATAATAGATAGAAGCAACCATCGCAGTTCAGATTCCAGTATATCCGGCGAGAGTGACCGGAATGGTCACTCTCGCAGTCTATCGGTCGCAGCCCTTCCCCAGAGCCATATCGAATATCAAGGAAAGCACTCTGTGCAGAATACTCCCCTTTTTGAAAGTAGAGATGTTGGATGGAAAATGGTTGGACAAGGTGGAATTTCTAATCCGTATCTATTTTGTGGATGACAATATAAAAAGGGTCCAGCTCCTTGGACTCCTGCCTTCTGCCGTAACTTCGAAAATTTGCCCTTATCAACTACCAAACGTAAGAGGAATTGATGCGCCGAGACCTATGCACCATCTGATAAAGAGAAAGCAGAAACTTTATTCTACCAGAGACTGAAGCCGTGAAAAACCCACTGCATACCTTAACCTAGTTAGATCATCGTTATGAGACAGAAGTTTTCAAATGCTATTGCGTCAAAATGAAAAACTTATGAAAGAGATGTTTCTTCGTGTCCTACCCGACGACCTTGTCCCTATATTAACTATATTGAGAGACGGTAATATTTATAAATTGGCTGAAGCAGCTGGTGTGTTTATGGAAGGACAACATAATAAGCCACAACCATACTGAGATACCTCGGTCAATGCAGTGAACTCTTTCCTACCTACCAGATCTAGCGAACCACCACCTCTACCAGATGACTGCATTTCAAGCAGAGATTTGGCTCTGATATCCTGTCAAATTAATGAATTGTTCCAGAAGATGGAAGCCCTTACCTCTCAAGTGAATCGAATGGAGCTACAAATGGCTGGACCAGAGGCCATTCTCCATGAGGCAGGTCACCATCAGGATTTTGGAAGGAAGGTGCAGTCTGATATTACAATTTTGCATTTCGTGAAAATAATGCAACCCGGTGCCAAGGAGATACCTGTGAAATGGCACATGCGCCATAAGCGTCATCACAACAAACTCATCCAGGACCTCTGTCCATACCGTCACAGGGAAACTAAATATGAGGGTGGAATTACGCCCCTGTACAAAGGAAGTACGATTTTATCCGGTTGTAACTAGAAAATTGTAGGTATAATGATAATGTTAAAAATTATTATATACTTCTACATATATATCATTATTTAGGCTGTTAGTTTTTATTTAGATATAAAAACTATTATGCTATATACAGATCTTCTTATTGTTTATTATAAGCGAATTTATATCTTTGTGTCTACCGCATGTGATATTCATCTTTCACGTAAATTTCACTAAAAAGATTACAAATGGTCTTCGCACACTGTGGCATCTCCTTCAATCTCAATTAGCGTACTATTAAGTCGTGCTTGTGAAATCAAATTTTTAAATCAAAAATATGTAAAGTGTTAGTAGGTAAAATGTAATTTTCCCTTTCTCAACCTTTATCTACGCTACCTCTATTCTCTTTACCTCAAACTCACCAAACAATTTAACCTAATAAGTTAGTTAGTTATAAATTAATAAAGCCAAAAGGCCGAGTTATCTTAAAAACAACTTAGAACTTTCCTCAAGGACCATAAAAAGTCTTTGAATAACAACAAAACTCAAGGTAAGACTTATGTTATAAGAATTTATTGGTATATAATTTTATTTTTTTAGTCCTAATAGATAGTGTTGTTAAAATAATTGAACGATTAAAGGAGGAAAGCTACCATCCACTAAAATCTAATAATAATTACAAATTTAAAAATAAATTTCGTGTACACTGTTTTTACATACTGGAATAAAAAATATGAGCAAAAATAACCAATATTCAAGTTCATTCGAGTGAATATGCGGCTAATGGCTTGAGACCATCTTTTTTTAAGCGAAAGAGCATCTCAGTTGAGTGAAAATGAATACCTTGATATCTGGAAGAAATAAGAATTTGCCATTTTATCAAGTTAGCAAAAGGTCAGTTATTGGGCAGGAACCTTTAGCTCCTAGCCAAAAATTCTGCGAGGGCTGGTTGAAAAATTTAGATTCCTACAATGGTTCAGCGCTTTCCAAAAATTGTTAATATTTTTAAACATAAATGTCAGGTAACTCTTTAAAGTTAACGTCCTCTTTCGTATTTATGAGCCCTAATTAGGGAATTAATTCATCATCGTACAGGAAGCTATTTTTCAATATAAGGTTCCTGCAAAGGAAAAGAAAATCCTATTCAGCTTCTTACACGCTTGCTATGATGTCAGAATCACATTTATGATTGTATTACCAAAAACGGTAAATTTTCTATCGAAGAAGAAGGAGTATGAAAACCCCTCTTTACGCAAGCATTGAATTTTTTCTTCAGATTTGGCAATAATAAGATATAGATGCAAATTTCTGGTTTAACTCTTGTGAAAGTCAATTCAAGTGAATTAAAGTAAGCTAACAAGAGTTCAAGAGATATGCAGGTCCTAAACATATAAATCCGACACCATATTGGATATATATAGGGAACGCTTGTATGCTTACTCTCACTGGCACCGCACTTGTTAGGTTTCTACACCATCCGAATGCAGTGCTCCCATCCTCCGTACTTGATCTATTCACTTGTTCCTCCAATTCAGTCCTTTTCTCCTATGTCTCTTCCTTTCTTTTCTTTAGATATGTAAAGTTGTTGCTCTGTGAGGCGAGGCAGTCCCAGACCCCTTCAGGGTTTTGAAACCCTCAGAATTAAGTTTCTTCGCACGGAGCAAAAACTGTGACTATATTCGATTAATTATATATATGCCTATAGCATTTTCAGCCCTTGCACGGCATCAGCTTCCTGGTCTGAGCGCCGCATCAATATGGCTACTCTGTCTTGAAAACAAGTGGATACAGGGAGAGCTTGGGTTTTGAAAAATGTCACGCGTAACAATGTGAATTTTAGTGATTATTTTTAATCGCGAGAAAAAGGCATCGTGCTTTAAAAAGCTAGACACCAAAATGAAAGAAAAAAAAAAGACAAAAAACACACAGAAGGATTGAATATTTTAAAATTTGACAACTAGATATATTAAAATGAAATGCAATAAAATGAGAATAAATATATGTGGAGTATAGTGAGTTTTTAGCTTGCGTTTCCAAATAGCTGCCCGCACTGCAGCCCGTGTGATAAATCGACTCGGAAACGCTTCGATTGAAAAAAATTACACATTAACCAATTAGAGAAACAGGAAATTTGAGTAACTCTGAAACGGCAGAGATACTGCCAAATTGTGACAACAATAGCTCCTTATACTTATGTGTATCTATTTTCATGAAATATAGCGATACGATATATTTAGTATCCCTAATATGAAAGTTAACTAAATATTAAGAAAAGCTTATGGCAAGTCATCTTCCGACACGGTCCATGTTTTGTAAAGAAATTTGTTTTATAACAAAGTATCCTTCCGCAAGCCCGCCCGTTTACTAATTCCCGAAATCGAGACTTTAACAACGGGCGCCCTGAACGGGTGACGTTTACATGACGTAGAAAGTGCGCAAACGGGCTGCAGTCGGGCTTTCTGGAAACGCAGCTTGTTAATTTTTAATATCTTTTTTAGCAGCCGAACGTTCCATCGGAAATTAAAGTTTTCGCTACAAACCGTTTGAAAATCTGTCGCTATATGTCTGTTCTTGTATATGCCAAAAAGTAAACCAAATATAATAGTGAACTTTGAAGTATAACAAAAGTTTATCTTATAATAATTCACAGAACTACTTTTAGTATTTTCTCTTGGTTCTAAATTTTGAAGGGAAAATTGCCTAAATTTTTTTTTTATGCTTGTTTACCTTTGCGTGAAAAATTTCCGTGAAAGGTACACTGATCAAAACACATAAGCTGGTCCGAAATTTATACATCTGGATGAAGTTCCTTATAATTTTAATTATGTTTTATATCCATGCCATGTCGTCGCCGACGTTGCCAATTTGTGCAGGTGTAGAGAAGAGGTGTTAACCTCCTTTTTATTTCTTCTTTCCTATTGAAACAAAAATATTTTGATGTAACTACAGAGTTTATAACAGAAAATAAATAAATATATATATATAATATAATTGAAAATGCCGTCCGTTAATTTAAAATTATATGTGAAAGTTCTTACAGATCTATTGCTCCTAATATTAGGTATGGTAAGAGGTTTCTTTTGGATTTTGTAAAATAAAACGACGCCATGTGATCGTTTTAAACTTAAAAGTATAGAGTAGCGTTGGCCGACGCGTTGGGTGCGGTGCGGTGCGTGCGGTACAATTTGTGAACCGGTGCGGTACGTAAAAAATGACTTTTGGTGTGGTTCGTGGTGTGCTCATTCGTGCGGTGCGGTAAGCAAAATTCCGGTGCTCGGCCAATCCTAGTATAGAGATGGTAAGAAGCCACATTGGTCTATCAGGACAGCACCAGTTAACTAGAGTAACAACATGCTATATCTTATATTAAATCTTCTAAATCATGTTATAAATCATTATCTTAAATAGTATAAACCAACTAGGCTACTATCTAAAGCAAAAATTATAGCTAAGGTACATGCTAACCACACTACAAGCTTTAATAAGTTTGTCATGATTAAAATGTGCAGTTTTACCGTAATAATAATTAAAAATCCGCCAATTTGGCTTAATCAAAGTATACTATATGAAGCTTAAACCAACTATATGCTTATCAAATCCTTTCTTAAATGTTGCAATTGAGTCACATTCAATGGTAATCGTTCAGTTTAATATAATGTAAAAACCACATTTTGTAAAAACCAAATGTTATAGATCATCCCTATTTTCATTTTTATTTCAAATTCTAATATACAATGTTGAATGTAATGAAGGAGGAGTAAAACGTATCAGTAGCTAAGCTTTCAGTTCAGTAAAGTTAAAAGTTGCAATTTTGCAAAGCTTGTGCATATGGGTTAGTTCATTTTTCTGAAAATTTTTGCAATTTCACTGTTGCTTCAGTGTATTTGAAATCTGATTAGGAGTTGCTATGCTTATTCTTGAAAGACATTTTTATAGTTAAAATATTGACTATGTGATGATTTAGATAAAAATGCTTAATACTTTTTCTGAACTTAGAAATTGTTTTAGATAAAACTTAGAAAAATTTTTTCAGAAAAATTTAGATACAAATACTAGATATTTAACCAAAATTTTTATGCCAGAGAGTTCCACAGCAGAGAGTGTCTTGGAAAGAAGAGGGGAACGCACAATAAACAAGGTCTGGAGCTCCTCATATTCATACACAATTCATTCGACAAGCAAGAACACGTCTTGTGGCGCTATGGAGGGGCAAACACAACTGGTGGGGAATGTGAAGAATCAACTCCCTAAGCATTGCCTGGTTAAAATTACCTTTAGTAACAAGAGATCATACTCACCATGACATTGCCAGAGATTACGAAGGGTCCAAGGGGAGGTTATAAAAAGTAGGGACAAATTATTACAAGTCTTATAGCCTTAGACTCAACGCCTATTTAATAGAAAGGCGGAACTGGAGCTCCCAAAGTGTGGGAAGACGACTCTCATACTACGATAGATCAGAACTTAAGATATAATTGGAGAACTGTCCAGAAGAAAAAAATTCCGGTAACCTGAACAGCAACTCCC